>PVLA01004953.1:0-160559 GCA_004027455.1 Hydrochoerus hydrochaeris | reverse complement strand
TAGGACCCTGTATATTAAATAGAATAACAAATCTACTACAAAGTCAGATTGGCAATGTAAAACTAATGCTCCTCAGACAGCAATATGAGATTCTAGATAACCTCAACAATAAGCCCCCCGATCTCTAAGATTAGAGATTCACAACACAAAAAGGGGGGGATGTAAGAGAAATTTTCTCTTATTAACAGTGCATGGTCTGCACTGCTCCATGCCACTCATCTCCTCCCAATATTCTGGGAATTGAGCCATTATAGTTAAAGCTGCCTAGGTTAAATTCAGACAAGGATAAAGCTGACTAGAAAACCTGGGTTGCAAGGTAGAAACAACCCCATCTGGTGTTTAAGGAATTTATAAAATGTACCTTCCCTGGGCATCTACTGCCCATATTAGGAAACACCCTCTGCCGCCCGACTCTAGACCACCCTATAGTCACAACCTCCAATGAATGTAGAAAGCTATTTAAACTAACCAATGCCTTCTGTTTCTGTAACCGCGCTTGCCAAAGCCCTACCTTCCTTTGTCCTGTAGTTTTAAAAGCCATGCTCCGGCATGCCTCGTGGCTCTCTGTTCCTGCGTGTTCAGTGGGCCCAACGCTTGCTTGGACAACAAATAAAACCCCTTGCATATTGCATGAGAGGACGTCTGTTGGCTTCTTCCTACACACGGCGGGCATCTCGAAACTCACACTTCCAATGTACAATGGCATAGGACAAACATTTCTATTCCCAAAAAAGGAGAAATATGGAAATGGAAGGAATGGAACCAAAACAAGATTGAAACCCAGCAATGCAAACCTTAAGTCCTTTAATTTTCATATCTAGCACCTGAGGCAGGCAGTGGAGAGATGTGAGCTCCAAAGGGTTTAAGCCAGATACAGCACTCATGACTTTTCTCATGGCATGGTTCTGCTCAGTTTGTAGCTTTCCTTAGCAGATGTTCTACATTCCTGGTATCTCCAAATTTCTTGAGTATCTTCTGCACTTTCAGCTCATTTTCACAGTTTCACACACCACCTTCTTAGGAAACACTGGCTGGCCTCCCAGATCTTCCTTTGAAATTTGAGTGACATTCTCCCTGACACTATACCACTTGAAATTTGCATGCCTTTAAAAACAGCACCATGGGGGTAACACCAATGTCATAGCCTGAGGAATAGGTTAGTTCCCTTGGATTATGGCTGTAGTATCCTGTGAGTGCCTAGATGGCTGAAAAGGTAGTGCTCCCAGGGGCAGTCTTTTCAACTGAAAGTTGTCCAGATTTGCATTCTTGAGTTTGGGAAGGGTAGGAGAGGTTGCTGATTCCTGAGATGGCCTCAAATCATCTTTCCTATTGTTGCAGGCAGCTGAGTTAGTTAAAAATATTGTAGGCAGTGAGACAGGGCTAGGTCCTCAAAAGAGCCAGTGCACAAGACCAGATAACTTACAAATGTGGGGGAGACACACACCTCCTACTGTGGGTCAAGCCTCGAGACAAAAGGCCAAACAAATGCACCATATCCTAAGGTTTGATATTCTAAATAGTTCCCTATCATCCTGAGGAAGTCTGTAGTCACCATTCCAACCCCTAAGGGGAAGAGTCATGGATCTCTAAGAATGCCTGGCTTTCCATGTAACTGGCTTCCCCATTTAATCAATTTTATCTGAACTATTAATCTTATTGGCTAACTATAGTTATGTCCCACCTTACACCCATCTGCCTTGTGAGTTTCCAGTTTTCCCCACCTTGAAACTGATTTTACTCTATAAAAGTCCTCGGAAAAGACAGAATCCTGGGCAACCTGCTCAGGACTCCCTTCTGTCTCTCTCTCTCAGACAGAAGCTTTCTTTCTCTCAATAAATATGTTCTACTCTTAACCTCTGTTGTTCCTAAAATTCATTCTTTAATTTTAGAGAACACAAACTCTCAGACATAGTAGGCCAGGAGTTTCATTCCCCTATATCACTATTATCCTGTTGTAATGTTCTTGGCTTATGTTTATTTTGTTTTTCTTGAGACAAGATCTTGCCATATAGTTTGGGTTGGTGTTGAACTCACTATGTAGCCAGGCTGGCCTGGAATTTGAAGCAATCCTCCTGCCTCTGTCTCCCAAGTGCTGGTATTACAGGTGTGTATCACTACACCAGGCTAAAACATTTTTTCTTAAAAGGCTAGATGGTAGATATTTTATATTATTTTTCAGACAGTCCTCACTATTCAGTCAAGGTTGGCCTTGAACTCACTATATAACTCAGGCTCGCCTTGAACTTGTTGGTGATTCTTTTGCCTCAGCCTCCTGAGTGCTGGGACTACAGGTGTGCACCACCACACTTGGCTGATAAATACTTCAGTTTGGAGATTTTATGGTGTCTAGTAGAAAGGATAGAAAACTCTACTATTGTAGATGTTATGGTTTATACATTGTGTCAACTTGAGAAGTCTAGAAGCTTAACTAAGTGATTCAGCAACTCTACATTCCAGGGTGTAGAAAACAAGCAGTTACCTTCCAGGATACTGTTCATTGTGTCAATTTGAAAAGGTCAGAATTTTAACTAAGTGATTCAGCACGGGGCCAGGTCCCTAGTTTGGAACATCCTCATCCTGTGCCACAGGAGGTCAGGCAGATGGTGAGTACTAACTCACCCAGAGGAGAAGTCTGCATACATTTAAAAGGCAAATGAGGAGGGACTGACAGCTGCCTCTTCAGAGGAGCTCCACTGTTCATTTTCAGCTTGGACGTTGTCTCCTGGCTTCTGGCACATACTGTTCAGCTTCTGACTGAGACTCTTTAGCCCTTGTCATAGATTTTTTTTCAGCCTTCCATTATAGATTCTTTAGCGTTCCATCATAGACCCACTGACCTGATATGGACTTGCATGGGAGACTGCAGTAAGCTCTAGCCCATAGGTTGGACCCTTCAACCTCTAGCGTCCAGGCATCACCTGCGCACTCCCTCATTCAACTCTGTGGCTGAGCACTGTAAGCCAATCTTGTGTTTCTTATACTGTTGTATATCTTGTGTTATATCCATTTCTCTAGTAAACCCTAACTGATACAGTAGAGTAAAAATAGTCATAGATCTTGCCTATGGGGGTAGTTACAGTCCAATAAAGTTAACTTACAGAGACAGGGGCAGCCTGGATTTAGACTCTAGGAGATAGGGGTTTGGATTATTATCTGGGCAGAGTGTGGTTTGGACTCAGAAGAAGGTAGCAATTGTTTTTACTTTTTATTTTTTTAAATTTTATTATAAAGAGAATAAAACCAAGTGAGAAAAACCAAAATGGGGTCAGCCAAAACAAAAGGATGGATATAGTACATGACTTAAACCCAAAATGCAATGTGATCTACAATGGTTTTGCATGATGTCTCTTGTTATTGTTGTACTCTAACTCTTAGTGCTGGCCATTCTGTTCTGTATGCGCCACGCCCTTTGACCTTTAAAAAGGAGAAAACAGGATGTCCCATTTTCTGAGGGCCTCAGGAATGCACAGGTGTGGGCCACCTACATCTTTGTGGGTTTTTTCCCTTTATAAACCACCCCCAAATCTTAGCCCAGTTGCACAGCAGTGTAAATTCCACCCTCACTCTGTGTCGCTGGATACCAGCCTAAATAAATAAATAAATAAATAAGTGCTCTCTTCTTTTCCCTCCAAGATATCTTGGCCTTTTTATTCTTTTTGCCTTTTTACAATTTTCATTTTATTTTGGGGTGCAGCCTTTTGGGGTACAACAGTTATTTTCAATAGAATTGCCCATATCATCAGGCATAATAAAATTGAACATAGCAGTACAGAACAGAATCAATAAAAATAAAACATTGGAGACATTATAGAACTCGAAAAGAAGGTAGTAGTCAAACCAGAATGAGTATCATAGTGAATCTTATTGTCTTCAGAGTAGTTGCCTATACCCTCAGACTTGATATTATCAAACATAACAGATTCGAATGAAACCAGTCAAGACAAGATGGTGATTGAGCAAGATAGACTCAAATAAAATCAGTCAAAACAAGACAGTGAAAGCAACACAGGGGTTCAGATTAAGTTAATAGGAAGTTAAAAATAGTTACCATAGTATATCCTGCTATCTTTGGAATAGCTGTCCATGTTATCAAATCTAGTACAAGTAGACAAACTGGAACAGAATATAACCAAACTAAAGAGAGTGATGGAAGCAATATGGGTTTCAAATCATGATACAAGTTTAGCAACATCCTCTGCCTTCTCTTTTTAGACAATTCCCTCACTTTCACTTTCACAGGGTGCATTGTACATTTTGTATCCCACTAACTCCTTTAGTTCTTAGATTAGGGAGGCAACCAGCTATTTACCTAAGTGGTTCTGAACCTTTTTACCCCTGAGCTTGATCTCAAGTTGTATTCCTTTACCTACAAAAGCCTCAAGGTTTTCCTTCCTTATAGCTGAGTAGTTTTCCATTGCATAAAAGTGTTATGTCTTTCCAACCAATCTGCAGCTGATGGGTGAGCTACCCCCACTTTTTTCTGGTTCCCTGTCACATAGAGCATTATTTTCTCATCTTTGACTTTTCAGTCCATAAACCCTTTTTCAGGTTAATTATATTTCTTATGTAGAGCATTTTAATGGACTCTTATCTCCTGATCCACTCTGCCTGTGTTTCTTTTTATTAGTGTATTGAGGCTATCCATGTTAGTGATTATAGCCAACTTTCTCTGCTTCATCTCTGGCATGCTATTTTTCTGCTGTTGGTTGTCTACTTTTTCCCTTCATTCCACTATCTGCCCCATTCAGTGAGCCTCCTCTACTACTGTTCCTGAAAACATGGTCTTTTTCTCTTTCTCTAGAATGTCCTTTAGTATTTTTTGTAGGGTTGGGTTGGTGGTCATGAACTCCCCCAGTTCCTCTTTGTCATGGAAGCATCTTGTTTCTCCATTAATTTTGAGATATAGCTTTGCAGGGTACATCAATCTGGGTTGGAGGTTATTTTCTTTCAGGGCTTGGAATGCTTCACTCCAAACTCTTCTTGATATGATGGTTTGTGTTGAGAAGTCTGTTGTGATTCTGATGGGTTTTTCTTTATAGGAGATCTGTTTCTTTTCTCTGACAGCTTTTAATATTCTATTCTTGTGTTGAATTTCTGGGATTTTGATTCTTACATGTCTGGGTGTAGATCTATTTTGGTTATAGCTGGCTGGAGTTCTGTGTGCCTCCTATATCTGAATATCATTTTCTTTTCCTATGCTTGGGAAGTTTTCTTTAATTATTCTGGTAAATAACCTTTGTATTTCACTTGAGTTTATCCCTGTTTCTTCACTCACATTTTTTATTCTTAAGTTACAGATCCTCTTGTCATCTTCTAGCCTTTATATTGTTACTTCCTGGTTTCTTGTGATTTTTAAGAGATCTTTCTTTTCACATTCACACATTGCAAACCTATCTTCAAGGTTTGATAGACTATCTTTAGTTTCTTTCAAGCAATTTTTCTAGCTTTCAATGGAGTTTTAATTTCTTGGTAATCTCTTTGAATCTAATTCATATATTCTAGATTTTAAAAATATTCTTCATCAAAGTTTTCTCTCCTTTTTCTATGCTCCACCATTCTTCCATCTGTGTCTTATTGAGTGGTAGTATTTCTTTTATTATTTTTCTTATATCTTCTTTTACTAGTATTTCTGTTTTAAGTTCTTCTATAATTTCATGAAGATACTTCTTTATGTCAGATGCTGTTTCTTCAGAAACTGCAGGTGTACAAGCCTGATCTCTTCTGTGTTTACCTTTCCTGAACCAGTACTGCTTGGGTTGGAGGCTGGAGATTTCCTTTTGTTTCTTCCTTTTGTCATGTTTCTGGTTTCTTCCAAACAAGTGGATAGTAGGGGTCCCCAGCACTTCCTGTATTGGTTACAACTACTCTGAAGAGTGCTGGCTAGGGATTGTTGCCCTCCCAGTCTGCTAGTGACCACTGGAGTACAAGCAGGGGTGGGGCAGGCTGGCCCCTCTCTTGTGAGCTGGTCGACCACTGAGAGTCTTCACCATGTTAGTGTGTGCCATAGTCAGGGCCAGTTAAGGATAGCTTCAGGGAAATCTCATTCTTGGCTACTGGATCGAACACAGGGGTGGGACTTGGTCCAAGCAATTCTCCTTGTTTTGATGTTCTGCAGTGCACTAGGAGTGGCTGAATGAAGCCAGCTGTAGTTCTGGTTCTGGGCTTATCCTGCCCAACTCCAAAATGTTGCCCAGACAATTGACCACTCCCGCAGAAGGACTGAGTTCACCATACTCACTGCAAGCCATGCACTTCTCCAGTCTGCTGCTCCCCTCTGCAACCATGTCCTCCTGCCACGGCCCTTGGGTTTTCCAACCCCCAACTTCACTGTGACCATGCACCTTTGGATTCCAGTGGTGTTTTGCACACAGTGGGACCAGCTCCCATGAGAGGAGTGCATCTGGTTACAGCCTTCTGTCCATGTTTTTCTTCTTTCTTTCTTTCTTTCTTTCTTTCTTTCTTTCTTTCTTTCCTTCCTTCCTTCCTTCCTTCCTTCCTTCCTTCCTCCCTCCCTCCCTCCCTCCCTTCTTTCTTTCCTTCCTTCCTTCTTTCTTTTCTACTTTAGTTTCTTCCTGCATTGAGAGGATCTTTCTCCTTCCATCTGGTCTTCTCCAGGATGCTATATTCCAGCATCTGAGATGTTTCTTTCAGAGGGACTTTTTAATTTGCTGCTTATTGATCTGCCATCTTCCCAGCTTCCCTGGTAGCACTTGTTTTGATGTTCTGCTGTCATTATCTGCAAATTCTTAGTAACTTTAAAAAGGCTTCCTATGTTTGATTGACTTTTCAGGCCTAAAGCTGAGCAGCTATTTAGAGGACAACAATATGCAATGAGTAATTGTAGATTTCCTACTGTCTTATCATTGTTTCAATTTGTTTTATTGCTGTTTTATTCTCTTTAAAATTAAATAAAAAGGGCTGGGGATATAGCTCAGTGGCCTAAGTGCCTGCCTGGCAAGCAGGAGGTCATGAGTTTGATCCCTGGTTAAAAAAAAAAAAGGTTCGTCACTTTTTCACTTTGCATGGCATCTTCCATACTGTGTATCTGGTACTGGTTACAAATAACATTTTTGTATTCATATCACTAGGTTTTCACAAAACTGGTTCACCCTGGAATTTAATAAGTTTATAAAATTAGGTCAAGGCTAAGTTAGAAATAAAATGTATCTTGGTCCAGAAGCAAGAAAAATTAGATCTCTTTATGTCTCTTGTTTTTTTTTTTTTTTTTGAGACAAAGTCTCATTATGTAGTCCAGGCTATGTTGAACTTTTGATCATCTCCTTTAGATTCTGGTGTGCTGAAATTTCTGGTATGTGCCAATGTGTCCAGTGAAGATCTGTTGCTTAATAATATTGGCATGTGTAAAGAAATGATGGTGCTGTTATTTGGATCTTGAATTTTCCCAAAGACTCTCATATTGAAGGTGTGGCTGACAGTGAATGGTGCTTTTGGAAGGGGGTAGAAACCTTAGGAGGTGTCTTAGGTTACTTTTCTCATTGCTGAGACAAAAATACTTGACACTCAAAGTTAAAGGAGGAAAGGTTTGTTTAACTCACAGTTTGTACAAGTTTCAGCCCATAATTAGCTTGCTCCAAGATAGGGTAGGATGGCAGAGGGGCATCACAGAAGAGAAATAGTCCATGGCAAGCAGGCAGGCAAGAGCAAGAAACTAGAATCAAGTGACAATAGCAGCTTCTTTCTGCCCTTTTTGTATTCTATCTAGACTATCCATTTTAGAGTGCATGCCAAACTAATCAGTGGACTAAATTTATAATCACATACCCTTAATCCCAGCATCCTTAATCCTAGCACTTTTAATTCTAGCACTGAACCATGAGTCAACCCCAACATCATATATTTTAGATTCAGCCATCTCTGAAAAAACCCCACCTATGACTGCATTAGGCTTTGAGGAACATCTAGATCCAAGCCATACAGGAGATGAGACATACTTGGAGGAAATAGGTCACTGAGGATGCAACTTTGAAGGATTTATCTTGTCCTGAGCACCTTCCTTACATGTATATGTGCTCTTTTTTTTAATTCCCTTTATAATGAGATGGCCAGTTTTCCTCTGCCATGGTCTTCTGCCATGATGCTCTACCTCACTCAGGCCCAGAAGTAGCAGAGCCACATGACAATGAACTGAATTCTAGAGCTCTATGGTTATGTACTCTTATAATCCTATCACTCTGGGAAGGTGCAGCAAGAGACTCTCAATGCACACTGAGCCCACTCTGGGCTATTTATTTATGTTTTTTTTTTTGAGACACAGTCTTGTTATGTAGTTCAGGCTGGCCTTCAACTCACTTTGTAGCCCAAACTGGTTTTGAATTTGTAATGATCCTCCCCCACCTCAACCTCTCAAGTGTTGGGATTATAGGCATGAGCTACCATGCCTGGCTATAAGCTGAGCAATTTAATGATCTAGCAAGCCCCTGCCTTAAAACAAAACAAAATAAAATAAAATAAAAAGCAAACAAAAACCTCTTTATTTATTTATTGGTACCAAAGATCTAACTCATGACCTTGTGCTTGCCAAGTAACCTTTCCTTTTTAAACCTGATTATCTTGGGTGTTTTGTCATAGTGACAACACAACTGAAAGCTAACACAATTGGTTTATGTTAGGGATGACTCATTTGAATCCATTAGGCAACATCGTGAATCACTCTATTTAAGGAAATAAAGAGTGGTTGAAATCTGTTGCTGAAACATCAAGCCTAAACATGCTGCTTCTTGTCCCAATTTCAAGCAAACAATTTCAAATACAATGTAATTTCTTGCACATTTCTCTCTATGAATGCAAAATTGAGCAACTCAGAATAAACCAGTCCTTGTAGCAGTTAAATTTCTCATTGTGGTAAATATATTGGTATCTGTCTTTGTTCTGGTTGGTACAACAAAATACTTAAAAACAACTTTGCTTATACACAATAGAAATTTATTTTTTACAGTTCTGAAGTATAGGAAGTTAAGGGTCTCGGTCAGTGATGGTGAACCTTTTAGAGTTTTCAGGGATAACAGCCTGTGGCAGAATGAGTGCTGTAGGTTTGACACCACTGAGTAGGTCCTGGCAGATTTGGTATTTGGTGAAGGCCAGCATTCTCACAGATGAAGCCTTCTTGTTGTGTACTCATGTGGTGGAAGGAGAAAACTCTTTTATTAGGGTACTAATCACATTCAGGAAACATCACCTTGAGGGTTACACTTCAACATACGAGTTTGTGGAGGATGTAAACATCAGGCTATAACAGTATTTACATATTTTTTTTTCATATCAATGATACTTTTGAGAGAGCCTGGGCTCTTGGCAAATTGACAAAATTAATTGCAATAATGACCTATCGCAAAATTATAACTTCAGGAAGGCAAATGTCATTTGACAATTCAGCCAGCAGTTGGCACTCTGTTCTTTACCATGTACATTCATTATGTCTTTACATCAAGCTTTCTTCAGGCAATAATGGAGTATAAGCCTGAGTCCATTGGAACCATCTCTTACTTTTCTATTGTAAATTTGTACTTTAGTGTTGTAGTACCCAATTATCTGTCTCAGTACCTTTTCCCTGTGTTATACAAGAAACAATATATGTTTTTACTCACTTGGTATGATGAATGGGCAAGGAGAGTTCACATGTGCAAAAGTGTCAAAATGGCATTTGAACTGACCTTTATGTATTAGTTGATTTTGTACATGTTTACCTGAGCATCATGAGGGTCCAGGAGACCCACATCACTCTAGAATTTGTTAAAAAAATTTTTATCTTGATTTCTGGCAGAAGTAGCTCAATTCAGTACAGTGGCACATGAAAAACCAGATATGCAAGTTTTAGAGGAGATCAAAATTGAATCATCAGATTACTCATGCAGGGATGATGAATCCATTTTGGTGAAATACATGCTTTCATAACAGAAGGGTGGTGCAGTTGGGTGATAATGATGATGATGATGGTGATGATGATGATAAATTTGACAAGGCATGTAAGCCAAAGTTCCTGTGATTGTGAAATGTAGCAAAATCAACTGATTCAGACAAAGAATGCAGACCTCCTTGATTCAGATGGTGAAGAAACAGCAATGTGAGTACATATTTGACTAGACAAAATGCTGTGAAATGTCAACACAACTAAATAGAATGACCCAGTGTTAGAGCTCGATTGATAATATAATGTGTGGCATATCTTGAAAGTTTACAAAGAATATAGCAAGGACAAAATATTATGGAGAAATCTTCTTAGAGTATCGGGACTGGAACACATAAGAGATCATTCACAGCAGAGGAAAATCAAAATTTTTCTGCCCAGGGAAGTACACAAAAAAATTATGGAGTACATTGGTGAGCTGACAGCTAAACATGCAGGTACAACATCACAAAGACCTACTATGACAACAAGAAAACAAAAAAGATGTCAACTGTGTTCTGTAAGAAAGTACAGGAAACAATAGCAAGAAAATTCTCAAAAGGAAAAAAACAACTTGGATGAGGAATAGAGAAAAGGAAGATGGGACAAATTATATGTATATGGGTGTACATATATATGTGTGTATGTGTGTATACATAAGATTGATAACTATACTACTAATATCTGTAAATTCATCAAAAGGACAGTTTGTGCTTTCATTTTTTGATTGTTTGATCATTTTAATGCCTAAATCTTGTAACCTGAACAAATACTTCTAAGATAACAATATGTACTATATTAACTAATGTTGATTTCCTACTTTTTTTGAAATTCCATATCATTTCTTTTGTTTTGTTTTTAAAATAAAAAAGTAAATAAGAAAGAAAGTACAAGAAGACAAAACATACACGCTGTCAGTGTAACAGATACTAGTGTATGGAACATCAAGTTGTCACATATGAAGACTGCCTTGGGTCTGACAGATGATGCCAAACTTATTTCTGTGGTAGACTTTTGTTTGTGTTTACACTGAAGTTTACCTAGCTTTTATTTTTGATGTTATCTTTTACATTTTTTAATCAAGTGAACAGGAGATGTGAAAATGTTGATGTTTATTCTAAGTACTCACTATATATTTGATATTTTATTTTATTGATATTTTATTTCCCTGCTAAGTGCATGTTGTACAACCTAGTAGGAAGCTCCTGACAAAACAAGAAGAGAAGAAAGGAGACATGACTGCTATACAGGGAAGGAAAGGTAAGCACACATGCTGTCGCTGTAACTGAGATGGAACACGCAGTTGTCATGTGTGCAGACTGCCTTGGGTGTGACAGTTGAAGCAAAGCTTATTTTTGTAGTAGAGTTCTATTGGTATTTTCTTATTTTTTTTCTTGGCACTGGAAATTGAACTCAGGACCTTGTGCTTCCCAAGCAGGCACTGTGCTGCTGAGCACATCCCTTGCCCTCTGTTGGTATTTTTTTTTCTTTTTTTCTTTTTGGTACCAGGGATAGAACTCATGACCTCACGCTTGCCAGACAGGTGCTTATGCCACTGAGCTAAATCTCTGACCCCTGGTATTTTCACTACATGGTCTAACAGTTTCCATGGCCTTGAAAGAGCCTTTGGCCTCAGCCTAGGAAGCTGTAACCAGCTCTCTCTGGCTGGGGTCTTGTTTTGAGGGTGATGAAGAGGCTGCAGGATGACTGGGAGCAGCAAGCAGCGGGGAGTGGGCAGGGTGCTGTGTGTTAGAAAGAGTAGGGAAAAGCCCTCATGAGACGACAGGGAAGAAGGGCAGAGACACCAAGGAAGCACCTGGATTTAGGGCTTCTGTGCAGTTGTGATAGGGCTGATAGGACAGATAGGGCTTCTGTGCAGTTGTGATAGGGCTGACCACAGGGACAGATGACGTGCGGAAACACAGGTGTACCAGGCTTCCGGTCACCAGGATTCCGTCAGGTCTTTTTCTCCTGTACTCTAATTTCCCACAAGGTTCATTTCACCTGACCTTAGTTGACTCAGATCTTGGGATTTATCCCTTACCTGTTGGACTCAACAGGGAGACTCAGACCCTGGCACGTGTGCCCTCATCTCACTGAATTATTAGAGTGTGGCAAGAGAAAGTTTAGCAAGGACAGTTCAGCCTTAGAGCAAAACCAAAACGTGTGCAGCACTGATGGCCAACTATAGACCAAGTTAAAATAGATTTATACACAAAGGAAGTGAGATTGTCATAGTCATACCAAATAAAGTTGAATACAAGAAATAGACTTTCTTACTTCTACAACTCATAAAACACCCTACTATCTGGGTGTGTTGGCATCAGATTACAATCTCAGCATCCTGGGAGGCTGAGGCAGGAGGATCACAAGTTTGAACCCAGTTTGGATAACTCAGTGACCTAGATCTTGTCTCAAGATGAAAATTAAAATGGGCTGAGGATGTAGCTCATTGTCAAGTTCTGGGTGCAATCCCTAGTGTCCTTCCCTCCCCTCCATGCACACCACAAGATCTCCACCACCACCACCAACCACAAAAACAACACCAAGCACAATAACAACATCACCATCAAAAATAACTTAAATAACTGTCATGGCTACTTTTTTTTTTTTTTGCATCTAATAGCAGAGCTACAAAAATATGAAAAAATAGAGCTGCAAGACACCTAAAGAAAAGTTGACAGAATATAGTGAGAAGCTTAAATGATTTGGACAGATTAGCTCGAAAGATGCTGATATTACAACTTCACTAACTAAGATTAGGCTGAAGCATAAAGAAGGATATATTTGAGTCGTTCATAGAAAAATGGATTCATTTTGAGACCCTAATGTTAACTGAAATAAATCTGATACAGAAAGTTAAATATCACATGGTTTCTCTTATATGAGAAATCTAAAGTATAAATAACATAGAAGCAAAATAAAAGACAGATGATAGGAGATAAGGAGATAAACTGTGGAAACAGGGAGGAGACCCGGGGAGAGGAGAGTGGGAGGGAGGAAGGGAGGGAGAGCAAAGAGGATCGGGCTGCAAATGCATGTGTAGTGACTCCCCATGATGCCTGCATTTATTATGCATCACAAACATACACTAATACAAATGGGAGAAAAAGATGTTAGGCAGAAAAACTAAAATAGTCTAGAACAGCAGTTGGAGAGCTCCACAAAAGTTACAAAGTCAGTGGATCAGAGTTGTAACTTGAAATGCTAGTCTGTGGCTTGGAGAACTGCTGTTATTCCAACTTTAAACAGAGATTCATTGAACGGCATATGTTGGGACTTCAGGTCAACGATCTATATCATTTTTTTACTTTATATTCTCCACTTATTAGTGGGATCCGGTTCAACTTCAGGTAACAGAAAGTTTCCCAGTAATATTGATTTACCAAGAAGGAAATTTCTATTTTTCTTACAAGAAAAGAGGAAGGAAATACAAGACTGGGATGATATCTCCACACATATTTCCAGCTTCCTTTCCCACAGTTCCTAAAGGGTGGTGTTGAGCTCTTAGTCAAAAATGGAATCTGTCCATTCATTCATGCTCTGGGCAGCAGGGTGAAGGGATACGGTGCCTATCCATCCATCTGTGGACAGAGGCATTGCAGACTTCCCTGGGCCCTTCAGTCCTCTTCCTCAGAGCAGGAGGTGAGGGATTTGGCTTGCCTCTCTCCTCTCTGGGAGTGGGGATAGTCAACCCTCCAGTGCTCTGAGTCAGGCATGTCAACTGCCTGACAGGCAGAGCAGGGCCAGGGTGGTGGCTTGGGACAGTTGTGTACCTGGTGTTCAGTTTTCTTGTATTGAAAGCAGACATTCTTTCCACGACTGGCCTTGGGTTTTACACTGGACACCTGGGTGTGCTTAAAGCATTGCCAATTGCCACAGACCTAATTTTGACCTCTCTTTATTCTCAGCCCCTCCCCTTCCCATCCTTATCTAGATCCTGGTTGTAGAACAGAACAATGGTTGTGCCCAGCAATGGGGCAACACAGGTCTGGGAGTCTATCCAAAATCTTTGTGATTTATGCCAAATATCAAGGGCTGATTGACAGACAAAACTGTGTCCCATCAGTGCCAATCCTCCTGGGCAGCTGGGTCTCGATTTTCACTGTATATTTTCAGAAAGTCTCTACTAATCAGCTACGAAATGAGTTGGATTTTCCTTTTTGCCCTGTGTAATCTCTCTTATCCTTTGGTAATTAATATCTTTCTTTTTCTTAGTATTTTGAGACATGGTCTCACTGCGTAGTTCTGGCTGGCCTCAGACTCATTATGTAGCCTAGGCTGGCCATAGTGATCCTCCTGCTCCAGCCTCCCATATGCTGAGATTGCAGGAGTGTGTCGCTGTGCCTGTCTCAATTAACAGATTCTTTTTCTTTTTCTGTTTCCTTTTTTCCCTTCTTCTTCTTGTTCTAGTTCTTTTTCTTCTTTTTTTTGTACCAAGGCTTGAACTCTTCTTTTTTTTGTACCAGGCAGGGACTTATGATCTTGAGCTAAGTCACTGGCCCCTGTTTCTTCTTTTTGAAGCAGGGTCTCACTGTACAGTTCAGTCAGACTTGGAACTCACTCACCATGTAGCCCAGACTGGCCTTGAACTCATGGCAATCCTCCTGCCTCAGCCTCCCGAATGCTGGGATTACAGGTGTGCACTACCACACCTGGTCAAATACATCTTCATGTATCTTTTTATTTGCATGATAAGAATAGTTATTACTTTAAACCTTGTGTCCAGTCCACCTCTAGAATTATAGTCCCAGTTTGGTTCTGTCAGCCGGACAATAACTTCTCCAGGGGATTCCCTTCTCTTACTGAAGTATGTGGTTCCCCTTGCTTATCTCCTTCCCTCTTCTAGGATTGTTTTCATTCATCTGAGGTACAGCAAGTGGCCAAGACTAAGTAGACATTTCACCATGAGAGGTCAAAAGCAAGGGTCAAAGTTTGCAACACATTTAAAAGCCTACTAGGATCAAATTTGTGATCCTCCTGCCACAGCCTGCCAGAGTGCTGGGACTGCAGATGTGTGAGGCCCCACCCATGGCCTTCAGTGAGTATTTTATCAGCCATGGGGCACTGTACTTTGGACTAACTCTATGCAGGATAGAGGAGTTGGTAACATTAGATTGACATCATGATGAGAGCTTGAATTTCACTCTTAGCTTTGTAGAGTCTTTCCATGCCCAAATATAGGAAATGTCCTTGAAATATGAGTTGGTTAGTTAATTACATTAATGGCTTGGGATCAAGTGACCTGTGGCTGGAATCATATCTTAAGACAAGAGAGTCCCTGATTTTTCTGGGGTGTTGGAAAACCTGCTAAGGTCGGTTCGCAGATAATCCTTAGTATTCTATTCAGAATAACTTCAAAGGCTGGGCGGGAGGAGGGACTTGCTTCAAAGGCTTTAGAGGGAGAAATAGAGCAAGTGAGCAAAAGCTGGGTTGCTAGGACAACCTGCTCAGGATTGAAAGAGAACAATCAGACACTGTAGACTGGACTTGGCCTGGTTGTGGTCTTGCCTTTTGTAATATCCTCTTTTTGGCTCTAGGAAGAACAGTTTTAAAATGGCTATTGAGGGGTGTAATTGGAGCCAGTGGACCATGTGGCACTAAAAGTGTTTATGTGCAAAGAGAAGGCAAATGGGCTGAATGTTGAGGTGATGCACTGTCACTTCTAAGGTTCCAGGTGAAGTGCTGAAAGCAAAGCTCAAGAGGTGCTTGTAACCCCAGCTGTGGACAGGGACCCTTTATGGGCATCCAAGAAGAGGGTTCAAAGTAAGCTTTTCCTTTGGGCCTACAAAGGTCACCAGGTTAAGCTATTTAAAATTAATAAAGTAATTATTTCATACCAACTTGATTTTATTTTCCTAAATCTTACTTTGTTTGTCATTTAAATACTTATATAGGTACTAATCACTAAGTGTGTGTGTGTGTGTGTGTGTGTCTGGTACTGAAGGCTGAACCCAGGGCCTCATATATGGTAGCAAATGCCAGAATTCATGAATATAGACATGAATCACAATTCACAAAGTAAGATTATGATTTGCAAGGATTTTTTGAGGTATTTAATAAAATTATAGTATGAAGCCATAATCATAAGTTACCTGTATTGTCCCCAAATTCTCTTCAAAGTTGAGGATTATTTTTATTCAAACAATTTTTTTTTTTTTTTTTTTGCGGTACCGGGGATTGAACTCACGACCTTGCCCTTGCCAGGCAGGTGCTTATGCCACTGAGCTAAATCCCTGGCCCTCAAACCATTCTTTTTATAACAATTTTTTTTTCTCTTTCCACTCCCATCTAAGGATAGGCAGATAAGGGAGGCTACCTAAGACACAACTAATTCTCAAACCTCCTTTCCCAGCTTAATTTGGCAGTGATGTCATTTGTGATATTTAAAATGGGATAGAAAGTCCAAAAACTGGAGAATTTGCAGGTCTCCAAGGAGGCATTGTTTGTCTTGCACAATCCATGAATTAAAAATCACAGATCCTTTGTATAACAAAGGTTGATAAGAATTCATTCTCTTGTCAGGTGTGGTGATACCTGCTTGGAATACCACTGTTCTGGGAGGCTGTGACAGGAGCATCACAAGCTTACATTCAGCACGGGTAACTTACACCTGGGGAGACCCAATTTGAAAAAAAAAGGAGGAAAGGAAAAGGTTTTATGTTCAATTCTTAGTACCAAGAAAACACAAAACTAATTCATCTCCTTGTTGAGCACTGAACCAAAGCCTTAACTATCACACCCATTATTAAAATCTTTTAAGGGATTACACTGGCATCAAGCAAATCCTTTTAGTTAGATCAACTGACTGTGAGTGGTGGTAGCAAATGTGAAGATAAGACTGTTAACCTGGTCTTTTCCACTGGAGCTTGAGAAACATAAGAACTCTCTGTTATATTTGGCAGAATCATGGGGGCAAAATAAATAAGTAAATAAATAAAGTAAAACAAGTGTAGCTAAAATTCAGTTGCGGGTGGGATTACTGGCATTTTCAACTATTAAAAAAATTAAAGGAGGTCATTGCTTTGGACCAGTCACCTGCTCTAGTCCCCAACAGACTGGACTGAAAATAGAAAGGGAGCCGTATGTGCGAAATATCTATATCACGGCGTGAAACTAAGCTGTTCATCTAGTGTTTTAGAAATCAGGATGAGAGGGATAACAGCAAATTTCCCAAACTGGCAGCCTCCTTTGGCCTGACAACAGTGGTATCTTATGTCTTGTCCTTACACAAAAGCAACCTAAAATCACCTGTTGTTAACTAACCAGTTATTTTCCTGCTTTTTCTCTCTGTTCCTGCCTTACCAGGAAAGGAATATAAGTTTCTTTCTTTCTTTCTTTCTTTCTTTCTTTCTTTCTTTCTTTCTTTCTTTCTTTCTTTCTTTCTTTCTTTCTTCCTTCCTTCCTTCCTTCCTTCCTTCCTTCCTTCCTTCCTTCCTTTTGTGGTACCAAGCAATTGACCCCAGTGCCTTCTTCACAACTGGGTAAGCCCAGTTGCTACATGCTCAGTTGTCTGCCGCTTTTTCTTTATTTTCTATTTTGAGATAAAGTCTTCCTAAATTGCCCAGTTTGGGCTTGGACTTGTGATCTTCCTATCTCAGCTTCCCAAAGTGCTGGCATTACAGGTGTGTGCCACAAAGCCCAGATAGTAAGTTGACCATTCTATTTTTTTTCCTTCTGTTTCTGCTCTCTTCCGCCTTTCTTTGTCTATAAACCAACCTCCTTTACTTGGTCCTTTAGAAACCTTTTTTCTTTTAATTTTAACTTTTATTAGTACATGTTTGCAATGCATAATGGTTACATTCATTGTGAAGAGTTTGTGCATGTATATGACACATCTTAACTCTTTTTACTTACCCTTCTCTTCCTTTCCCTTCTTCCTCCTTCCATCTCTTTGTCCCCTTCTTGTGAGAACTCATTTTACTCTACGAAAGGAAGTGCTTTCCTATTCAACAATAACACTGCTGGGTATATAGTTCAGCAGCACAGCACCTGCCTAGCAAGCAGGAGGTCCCAAGTTCGATTCCCAGTACAAAAAGAAAAGAAAAGAAAAAATAACACAAAGGCCAGTTATGATATTTAAACTAAATCATGATTTTGTCTTTAACACACTTATCAGGAATGAAATAACTAAGCTGCAGTATAGGCCAGGTGCCTAAAGAACCATGATCTGGGACTGAAATAGGTCCTGACAGTTTAAGATTAAAATCATCTTTAGTCTCCAAACGACTATCACCAGGAAACAGATGAAGAAGGCTACCAGCCCCTTAGGAGGGCATATTTTTCAGTGTCTCTTCAAACATAGCTGAGAAGATAAATAGAAAAGAAAAGGAGCTTAGCAGGGGTTTATACACTGAGGGTGATGCAGAGGGTCATGAGTTTAAGGACAATCTGCACTGTAGAACAAGACTGTGTCTCAAAAAGAAAGAAAGAAGAAAGGAAGAAAGAAAGAAAAAGAAAGGAAGGAAGGAAGGAAGAAAAAGAAAGAAAGAAAGAAAGAAAGAAAGAAAGAAAGAAAGAAAGAAAGAAAGAAAGAAAGAAAGAAAGAAAAGAGACAAAAAACAAAGGAATTCCACTGGGTCACAGAAAAATCATGGACAGTGGAACTTCCTTTAGAAGGTACATAAAAGCCTAATAGTGACCAGTGTGTACTGAATTGAATTTCCCACTCATTCTCTTTTCAAAGGGGAGGTTTTATGTGTTTCTCTTATACCTGCACTACCATCACATATCAAGTGCTTATAGGAGAGGGAGCTCACATTTTAAATTCATAGATACTATCTATCATGTTGTTGTTCATCAAATTTTCACTTTCTGGGCCAGGGATTTAGCTCAGTGGTATAAGCGCCTGCCTGGCAAGTTTGAGGTCATGAGTTCGATCCCCGGTACCGCAAAAAAAAAAAAAAAAAAAAATTCACCTTCTTTCTCTTCTCCAATGTAGTATATTTCTCTCTCTCAGTGAACTGTAATCTGGTCTTGCTTTGTGACTTGTGAACATGGGACTTGCTTTGACCAGTGAAATGTGAGTGCACGTAACATATGCAAAGGCTTTGAATATTGTGCACTTGGCATATGCTCTTCTCTTCCTGAAAACTGTCATGGAATGAGCATTTCTCTTGGGCTGAGAAAATGTGGAGATACTTGAAGTAGGACAAAATCAGACTTAGATAAAAATAGAGATGTTTATTATGTTAGGCAACTGGATTTTGAATGTCGTATTACACAGTATTATTGGCTCAGTTCCTGAATAATACATTTGCTGTTTGGATAAAGAAAGCTTGTATCTTGATATGGTATAGAGAATCCATATTATTAGTACCAATTGTAGACTCTCATGAGATCTTGGAATTTTGAATTTGATATTGCAATTAGATGAGACTTTTGGGTCATCTCCTTGGGCAGATGATAAATGTGTCTTTGGTACAGGAAGAAGAGTGAATGAGCTGTTTGCTGACCATAGCTATCCTGTGATAGTCACTAATGCTGCTGACTATGTGCTGTTTTTCTACTTTCAGTCATACAGCAAAATTGTACTTGCTGGTCTCTTGTGACTGTGTGGGCTCAAGTTACTTGCTCTGGCAGATGATTTGTGAGAAGCAGTGACACATTATTGCTAATGTGAGAAACTCAAGAGTTTTCATTTCAGTTTTTGCACACTGGTTGGTATTAATTTGGGTTATGGCTGGTCTATCAACCTAGGTTCTGAGTAACACTGAGAACATTCACACAAATCCTCAAGACCCTGAGAAGTTCACATTAGTGAGACATAAATCTTTGTGGTGCTCAGATCAGTATGATTCTATAGTGAGTGATAAATTTATTTTTGAATTTGGTATCTGGATGTTGGCTGGCTTTGTTGAATTTTTCTAGTATAATAATGTATTCAAACCAGACGGGTGGTACATACCTGTAACTCTAGCACTCAGGAGCTGAGCCAGGAAGATTGCCAAGAATGTGAGGCCAGACTGGCCATATAGTGAGTTCAAGGTCACCCTGAACTGTGTAGTGAGACCTTATTTCAAAAAAAGATATGTATATAATACTTAAGTTGGTTTTCTCGCATTCTATTTATATTCTGTTGTTCAATATTCATGTTCCATTGGCCTTTAAATATTTGAAATATCATCCCTTTGGCTTACCAAAAACAATGGAAGGTGTATAGTTACAACCTTGTAATGAATAGTTTGAACACAGAGAATATTTACTTTTCATTTAAAAGTTGAATTCTTAGATTATATCATTGCTATAGAATCCTGAGTACATTATGTCACCAAAACATTGTACTAAGTAGTGCAGATATAGCCTGGACTGGAGTGTATAAACCCTATCATAGGACTCTATAATATAATATGTATAATATATATATTTATATATAACTATACTACTTATCTCTGTTAGTTCATCAAAAAGAACAGTTTGTGCTTTCATTGTTTAATCATTTTTTCATGCCTAAATCTTGTAATCTTAACAACTACTTTGAAGATAGCAACATGCAATATATTATCCATTGTTAATCTCCTATTATTTTGTTTTGAAATTCTGTATCATCACTTTTATTCTTTTTTGTTTGTTTGTTTTAAAGTTCAAAAAGATCCAAGTGATTCCTTCCTCCCTTGTTAAACAGTACTGGGTACAGGTACACTTTCCTTTGCCCAAGTTAAAAGCTTTAAGACACCAAGTGTGCTTCCTACTTGTGAGCTAAACAATTCAAACATGAAGTATATAATTATCTCTTTGCTAAATAATGCCAAGACAAATTTAAAATGTTTTACACACTGCTTGCTCCAGGAAATATCTTATGAACCAATTCAATGTTCTGGGGCCAGGAATTTAGTTTATTGGTGCTGTGCATCCAAAAGGTCCTGAGTTCAATTCCTAATTACAAAAAAGGGATCCAGTGTTCCAGCAGGGCTGAAGCAGTTCCCTGCTGTGAACAAAACACCTGTGCTTCAGGTCCTGACTGAGCTGCTGGATGCTGAGAAAGACAAACAGGAAACAAATGGCCTCACAGTGGCATGTCATTAAATTGTACTTCATGTTCCCAATAAAATGTCAGGGTGCGTTGATGAACTGTTTAAGTCTTTTGAACACTTCTCTATCGAGTTCTTACTTTTCAGGATCATATTGATTTATTTCAGCCAAAGATATAGCAAAGATGTAAAGGGCTTTTTCTTGTTTCTTTGGTTTTTGTTAATTGCTAAGGATGGAACCCAGGGCCTTGCACATAGGTACTAAGCAAGTGCTCTACCACTGAACTACAATGACATCCCACTTTTATCCACTTTCTTTTGTATGGTTTTCTCTGTGTGCGGTACATTTTTGTATTTTAGCGTGTAATTTTGGGGGGTTTTTGTGTGTCATTTTTATATTAAAGAGAATAAAATCAAGCAAAATAAAACAATAAAACCAATCAAAATGAAACAGTGTAAGTAACACAAGGCATCAAAACAAGATAATAGGAAATCATCAACAGTTACCATAATGTCTCTTGTTGTCTTCAAAATAGCTGCCTATACCATCAGACATAGTAATATCAAACAAAACAGAACAGAATAGAACCAATAAAAACAAAACGATGAATGCAATAAAGGACTTCAAAACAAGATAATAATAAATCCAAAATGGCTACCTAATATATCTTATCTTTTAAATAGTTGCCCATGTCATCAGACATAATAAAATCAAAAAAGACAAAAACAGAATAAAACCATGAAACAAAACAATGAAACAAAACAAAACAATGAAACAAAACAATGAAAATGATACAGGACTTCAAAATAAGATAATATGCTACCACCTTCAGAAGAAGATCCCCTATAGATACTACATTGTGTGTTGTTATTCTCTAAATAGATGATCAGACCACTGGCTTTAAGGCCTATGTAGTCAGTGAAACACTAAACACTATAAGCATAAAGTTGTATTTTTCCTCAATAGCCATCATCACAGCCTGTGTTTCTCCGGATCATCCAGTAACTTATGGGGAGTGGGGGACACACCTTGGCTCTTCTTGTCTTCCAGCGTGTGCACTGGAAGGGGCCGGCATCTGGTTCTCCCCCCAGCAGCTTGTGCATGGTGCTGACTCGCAGGAAGAGCTTGGCTTTCTGTTGGCTTCTTTTTCTCCTCCTCACAGTCCACAGCTGGTACTGACACACAGGAAAGGTCTGGCCTCTAGTTTCCCTCCAGTGGCCCATCCATAGGAAGCTTGGTTTCTCGTTGGCTTCCTGTTCTCCTCCCCCACAATCTGTGAATGGTGCTGACTCACAGAAAAGAGCTGGCCTCTAGTTCTCCTTGGTTTGTTTTCTTGAGACATGTTCTCACAGGAACTTGCAGAGTGCTGGGATTACACGCATGAGCCACCATGTCTGGCCCTATAGTTGTTTTAATATTATGTTGTTGAATTGATCAGTATTTTTCTTCCTGATTGTTTTTGAACTTTTATTCTTAGAATCTTTCCCTTTCATGGATTTGATAAGTACTCACTTATTTTTTTACATAATTTTTAAAAAAGAATTGCATATATATGTTACATGCCCATTAAAAAGCACAAATAGAGTGGATATGACTGTAATTCCAGCATTGTAATGATGCATCCCTGTATCCCCAGCACTCTGGGAGGCTGAGGCAAAAGCATGGTGAATTGAAGTCCTGCTTTGGCAACAGAAAGCTCCTGTCCCAAAATAAGACATAAAAATGGTCTAGGGATATAGATTAGTGCAAAGGTCCTAGGTTTAATTTGCACCACTTCAAACAAAACAAAAAGAATACAAACAAAGATAAACAAAAATCCCATCAAACAATACTCCAGACTTCCAGATACAGAAAAGAGTTTAAAATATTTTTTTTCAGAATTTCTATGCACACACACATGTATAGACTTTCCATAATGATGGTTTAATATAAAATTCTTTTTGCTTTTACTTAAAGACATTTCAAGATTAGTAAACCATTTAAAAACATAGCTGCATGGTTTTCCATTAAATCTGTCAGGATGGTGAACAATTATACTTTTAGTCCACTATATTATGTATACCACTGCAGGGTACAGTTTTATAAATATATCTTTGTACATTTGAAAGAATATCTCATTCCATTTATTTATTTATTTAAGGCAGGGTCTCATTGTGTAGTTCATTATCTAGCCTAGGCTGGCCTCAAACTCACAGTGATCTTCCTGCCTCAGCCTCCTGAGTGCTGGGATTGTAGATATGCACCACTATGCCTGCCATGAACAAATATCGACAATTAAATTTTCGCAATTGGAATTTCTGGGTCAAGGTAATTACTTATTAAGAACTTCTATTTATTAAAAATATTAAGTACTTTGCTAATAAACAATATTGTTTAGCTACCAATGAAGATTAATTTTGGTCTTTTTTTAGGCTTTGAGCCAAAATTGTCCAAAAGAGATGGTCATTACATATTGATAAAGGAAACAATCCATCAAAAAGATATCACTTTGGTAGGTACATATTCACTGATTTTTGAGCACCCAAATTTTATAAAACAAAGTATAGGATAAAGGGTGATATAGGTTCCAGTATAATAATAGTCAGTGACTTCAGTGCCCTACTCTCACCAATGGATGTATCATCAAGACAAAAAAATCAACAAAGAAACTTCAAAGCTAATTAGACTATTGATCAAATAGACTTATAGGCCTCTATGGAATATCCCACTGAACTGCAAAATAAACATTGTTTTCATCAGCATGTAGAACTTTTCTTCAAACAGATGACATATTAGGCCATAAAGCAAGTTTCAACAAATAGAAGCAAATTAAAACATTTTCATGCATCTTATTGGCTATAACAGAATAAAAGCAACAGTGAGAGAAGCACAGAACTATACAAACATATGTAGATTGAAGGTAGGAAAAAGCAGGACTGAGTGGGAAGTTTGTAGTTGTGAGTCTTATTTTTTACATAAGATGATATAAAATACTTAAATAGATCAATAAAGAGCAATGAAATTGAAGAAGTAATAAAAGATGCCAAACAAAGAGAAGACAAGGACCAGACAGAGTCACTGTTGAATTTTATCAAACTTTATTATTTAATTTAAAAATTTTTACTTATTATAATGATGATTTTTTGAGACAAGTTCTCTCTGTCTACTTCAGTTTGTTCTTGAACTCATTATTTTTATTTTTATTCTCACTGCTTAATTCAGGCTGATCTTGGACTCACCATGTAACCCAGGATGGCCTCAAATTTGCAGCAATCTTTCTGTTTTAACCTCCCAAGTACCAGGATTACAGGTTTGCACCACCACACTCAGCTTACAATTAAACTTTTAAAGAAGAACTTTTCATAAAATAGAAATGGGAGGAATGCTTTAAACTCATTCTAAGAAGCCAGTATTACCCTGTAAACAAAACCTGACAAAGACATGACATAAAAAGAAAACTAAACTACATGTGGTAGTGCGTGCCTGTAATCCCAGCACTCAAGAGGCTGAAGCTGGAGGATCACTGTGATTTTGAGGCCAGTGTGAGGTGCATAACAGAGTTCAAGGCCAGCCTGAACTGTGAAGTGAGACCCTGTCTCAAAACAAAAAGAAAGAAAGAAAGAAAGAAAGAAAGAAACAAAGAAAGAAAGAAAGAAAGAAAACTATAGGCCAATACCCTTGATGAACATAGATACAAAAACCCTCAATAAAATATTAATAAATCAAATCAAACAGCATTAAAAAGCTCATATGCTTTGATCAAGCTGGTTTGATTACAAGGATGCAGGGAGGGTTCAACATACACAAATCAATAAACATAATGCAGAACAGTAAAACAATCACTTGAAAATCATGCGATCATTTCAATAGAAGCAGAAAAGCCTTTTATAAAACTCAATATCCACTTATGATAAAAGCCCTAAACAAACTATACAGGATCTTATTTCAAAATAATCAAGGCTACCTATGATAAATCGATAGCCTACACTGTACTGAGTGGGGAAAAACTGAAAGTATCTCCTCTAAAATCAATGATAAAGCCAGGAGTCTATTTTCATCACTTCTATTCAGTACAAAATAGAAATTTTAACAGAATAGAACTTGAAATTTTAGCCAAATTAATCAGGCAAGACAAAGAAAGAAAAGGATACAGATAACAAAGCAGGAAGTAGATTTATTTGTGGATATGATTCTATTCTTGTAAAATTAGATTCCACCAGAAGACTTAGAATAGATTTATAAAATTCTGAAAAGTAGCAGGATACAAAATAAACATATAAAAAAGCAGTTGCTTTTCTATATACCAAAAATGAACTTGCTGTGAGAGAAATCAGGAAAACAATCCCATTCACAATACCCTAAAAACCAAAATAATTGGGGATAAATTTAACCAGAGAGGTATCCCACAATAGTGAAAATTGCAAAGTACTGAAGAAGTAAATTGCAATAGATATAAGAGTAAAAAGACCTCCTATGTCCACAGATAAGCAGAATTAATATTGCTAAAATAGCTATACTATGAAAAGCATTATACAGTTTCAACACAATCACCAGCAAAATACTGATGCAATCCTTCACAGAATTAGAATAAAAAATCATAAAATTCATGTGAAAGCACCAAAGTCCTCCAACAGCCAATGCCATCCTAAGTAAAAAAAGAGCAATGATGGAGTTACCATTATGCCTTAATTCAAGTTATACTACAGATTCAAAGTAATGAAAAGCATGGTTCTGCTGTAGAAATGGACACATAGATTAATAGAATAGAATTACAGACACAGAAACAAACCCATACAGATATAATCATTGGAGTTCCACAAATGATCCAAAAACATACATTGGAGAAAAGACAGCATCTTCAACAAATGATGCTGGGAAAACTGGATATCCATGTGCAGAAGATTAAAAGTAGAGCCAAGTGTGTCATCTTCCACAAAAATCAATTTAAAAGAGGTCAAAGACCTTAATGTAAGAGCTGAAACTTTGAGACCCCACTTTTGGAAACAAAACCAGACCAAGCAGACCAAACCAAACCAAACCAAACCAAACCAAACCAAACCAACCTAGGGGAAACACTTCAAAATATTGGTACAGGCAATGATTTCCTGCCCAGGGTCCCAATAGCTTAGAAAATGAAAGCAAGACTTGACAAATGGGCCTATATCAAATTTAAAAATTTCCACATAGCAAAAGAAATAATGAACAGAGTGAAAATATAATCAAGAGTATGGAAGAAAATCTTTGCTTGTGGTTCATCTGAGAGAGAGTGTGTCTGGAATATATAAAGAGCTCAAAAAATGTAACATCCAAAAGAACAAGTAGTCCAATTGACAAATGAGCAAATGATATGAACAGAAACTTGTGAGAAGAAGAATAAATGGTTAACAAATATGTGAAAAAATGCTCAACATCTTTATACACTAGAGAAATACAAGTCAAAATCTCATTGAGGTACCATGTCACGTAAGTCAGGCTGGCAATTATCAGCAAAAGAAATAACAACTGTTGGTGAAGATGTAGGGGGAAAAGAACCCCTCACATTATCAGTCAGAATATAAATTAGTACAACCACTAAGGAAATCAGTATGGAGATTCCTCAAAAGCTAAATAGAGCCCTGGTAAGTGGCTGGGGCCTGACAAGCTACGGCGAGAACTGTCGAGTTTCCTGAGCTCTGCACCATGTTGGAACTTGGGGCACTGGGAGAACAGGCAGCCAGCTCACTGCCCTGGTAAGTGGCTGGGGGCCTGCCAGTGTGTGGGCTAAGAATCAGACATCAATCCACCCCCGCCATTAGCAAGTGGGAGCCAGAGGTCTGAGTATCTCTTGGGAGGATGAATGTATGCAATGTGGCAAGTAAGGGCAATTTCCATCTCTTTGAAGGCAAATATTTCTATCACTGTTTTGCTCAGTTCTGATTAATGGTACTGCTCTATTCAATATTCTGTTTTTATCAATTAGATATTTTCTTCCATTTTGCTCTACCTGATTGAAAGAACAGCTAATGTGAACAGAACAGAATGTACTATTGTGCCTATTGCTGTTGTCCTGGTGACCTCCTATGAGGTTCTGTGCCAATTTCACTGCACTGTCTTGGATGGCTTTGTTCTGTCTTGTTCTGATGTATCTGACTACCTTCAAATAAAAGAAATAGATTAAAAAAGTAACAAAATACCTCCAAACAACTCCCAACTCCACCAAAGCTGACCCATGGGGTATGGATGAGGAGAAACTCAAAAACAAAGCAACAAAAATAATATAAGGTGATTAAAAAGTAAATAACAAAAACAAAACAGATCAGTAAGGTATTGAGCAAGCTGAAACAGGATATAACTAATAGATAATGGACTTAAAAAGCAAAAGGAGGAAAAGAAAGTGCTCTAAAGGATATAACTGCATTTATGTTTAAGTGTGTAGGATTGATAACCATGTTGCTAAGTTTTTATTGAATCATTGAGCAGAACTGATTGCAGCCTCACTGTTTGAATGTCCACTTTGTATGCTTTAATTTTGTAACTTGAACAACTATGTCTAAAAAGACAATATGTAATTTATCAATTAGTGATTTCTTACTGTTTATTTTTTTTCTGAGATTCTGTATTGTTTCTATCCTTTTTTCTGTTTTGCTTTTCTTTCTCTTTAAATAAAAAAAAGCTAAGTAGGAGCTTTCATACAATCAACTATCTGGAGGAAGCAAGGCCAGCAAATGAAAAATATAACTACATATCCAAATTTATTGTGGCACTGTTCACAACAGCCAAGTTATGGATTTAGCCTAGGTGTTCCTCAGAATGAATGGATAGAGAAAATGTGGTATACACAGTGGAATTTTATTCAGTTAAAAAGGAGAATGAAAATGAATGGAGGTGGAGGTTACAATGCATACTTTCACTCTGCTGTGCAAACTGAAAAAATGAAATGTGATCTGTAAGAAGGGCTATTAGTGAAGGATAAGAAAACCTGGGGTAGAGCCTGAGAGACTGGAGAGAGAGAAGGGAGAAAAGGAGGTAGTAGTAGTGAAGGTAGATGTCAGGAAAGCACACTGTTGCATATGCATGTATAGAAATACCATGGTCAAGTCCATGTCTGTACATTAACATGAGCTAAAAATTATAAAAATGAGACACTGATCAGTTTCCCAAGCATCGGTTGTTAACAAGACAATTCTCCAGCATATGATTTAGCCAAAAGAATGAAACTATACCCATATCTTTCACTCTGTACAAAAATCAAATCAAAATGAATCAGAGACATAGATCTAAAAACAGAAACATTAAAACTGCTTGAAGGTAGCAGAAAGAAAATGTTTGAAGCCAAAGAGTTAGACAGGGACTGCCTGAACAAAATTGCAATAGCACAAGAAATACCAAGAATCTGGAGCTGGGGATTTAGCTCAGCAGCATAAGCTTCTCCTTGCAAGCACGTGGTCATGAGTTCGATCCCTGGTACCAATAAAAAAAAGAAAAGAAATAATACCAAGAATCAAAAAAAGGAATTACATAAATCAAAAAGCTTATGCACACACAGAAAAAAAAATCAACAGAATAAAAAGACAATCTACAGAATGGGAAAAAATTTTGTCTGCTCCTCTTCTAATAGAGGACTTATAATTGAACTATATAAAGCACTCAAAAATTAAATTCACTTAGACAACTCAATCAAAATATGGGCAATGGAACTGAGCAGACATTTCATATTTTTATTTTTCTTAAATTTTATTTAAGAAAAAAAACAGGAAGAGAGTAGAAATAATACATAATTTCAAAAAAAATAAACAGTAAGAAATCACTAGTTGATAATTACATATTGTCCTCTTAGAAGTACTTGTGCATGTTACAAAAGTAAAGCATACAAAGTAGACATTCAAACAGTGAGACTGTAAACAGTTCTGTCCATCTATCCAACAAAAACTTAGTAATATGTTTATCAATCCTACACATTTAAACATACATGCAGTCATATCCTTTAGAGTACTTTTTTTTCCTTTCTTTTTTACAATAGCAATTATTGACTTTGGGTTTTATTACTCCTACATTTCTTATTACTTTTTACACTAGAGACACAATGTGATATTTATAAATATGATTCTTATTTATTTCACTAATGAGGATAGCCTCCAGTTGTCTCCATTTGCATATAAAGGCCTCAAGGCCATCCTTTTAAATAGCTGAATAATATTCCATCATATTAAAATACCACATCTTGGGCAACTGAGGGCAGCAAACATGCAACAGCAGACATGGCTTCAATGGACATCAAAAGATATCTTCGGGACCTTGTAGACGAGCTCAAAACTGAAATATTAAATCAAGTAAAGCAAGATATGAGTAGAGTAATAAAATAAATGCTCTCAGGGAGCATCTCTCAGGAAGATACAGATGGAAGAAGGGAGGAACACAAAAAAAGGAGAGAAACATTCGATAAAGAATATAAAGAAAATATAGAATACATGAAGCAGATTCAAAGAGACTACCAGGAAATTAAAAACTCCATTGAAAGATGGCAAAACTCCTTAAAAGAAACTAAGGATAGACTATCAAAACTAGAAGACAAGTTTGCAATGTGTGATCATGAAAGGAAAGATCTCTTAAAAATAACAAGGAAACAGGCAGTAACAATACAAAGGCTAGAAGATGACAAGAGAATCTACAATTTAAGAATAAGAAATGTGAATGAAGAAGCAGGAATATATACAGGTGAATTACAAAGGCTATTCATGAAATTATTAAGGAAAACTTCCCAAGCATGGGAAAAGAAAATGACATTTGGTTATGTGAAGCATACAGAACTCCAGCCACCTACAACCAAAACAGATCTACACCCAGACATATAATAATCAAGATACCAGAAATTCAATATAAAAACAGAATATTAAAAGCCATCAGAGAAAAGAAACAGATTACCTATAAAGGTAAGCCCATCAGAATCACGGCTGACTTCTCAACACAGACGATCAGATCAAGAAGAACTTGGAGTGAAATATTCCAAGCCCTGAAAGAAAATAACCTCCAGCCCAGATTGATGTACCCTGCAAAACTGTCACTAGAAATTAATGGAGAAACAAGATGCTTCCATGACAAAGAGGAACTGGGGGAGTTTGTGACCACCAATCCAACACTACAGAGAATACTGAAGGACATTCTAGAGAGAGAGAAAAATAACCCCAAGATTTTAAGAACAGTGGCAGAAAGGCCTCAATGAGTGGGGCAGGCAGTAGAATGAAGGAGAAAACTAGACAAACAAAGGCAGAAAAATAGCATAGCAGAAAAAAGGCAGAGAAGGATAACTAGAATCTCTAACATAGATGGCCTTGATACACTACATTGTTAATAGTGCACCAGGATTTAAAACCCACATTACTCACACTACTCTGCTTAGATGTATTATATTCTGTTCCAGTCATTCTACCTGTACTAGATTTGAGGGCACAAACAGTAACCCTGAAAATAACAGGATATAGTACAGTAGTCATCCTTAATTTCCTATTGAGTCAATCTAAACCTCTGTAAAACCTACACTGTTTTACCATGACTGATTGTAATTGAATCTGGTTTGTTGGATTGCTGTTTTGTATTGATAGATTTTATTCAAAGCTGTTATGATTGATAGTATCAAGTCTGAGAGTATAGGCAATTGAACTTAAGATGACAAGGTTCACTAGAATATCCACTCTGGTTTGATTATTACCTGCCTTTGAAGTTTTATACTGTCTACAATGTTTTATTTTTATTAAATATTGTTATGTACTGCTATATTCAATTATATTGCTATACTCATTTATGCCTGATGATATAGACAATTCTATTGAAGATAATGAGAAACAACACAGCAATCATTCTAGATCGCCTTGTACTGTGGTTTTATATTACTTTTTGGTTTCATGTTTTTATAGGAATTTGTTTTGTTTTGTCTTACTAAGTTTTGTTTTTCCCTCTAATACAGAAAGAATAGAAATACATGTAGAGACTCATGTATGTGTAACTGTTTACACTCTCACTGTTTGACTATCTACCTTGTATGCTTTAATTTTGTAACTTGAACAACTATTTCTAAGAGTACAATATGTAATTTATCAACTAGTGATTTCTTATTGTTTATCTTTTTTTTGAAATTCTGTATTATCTCTACCCTTTACATGCTTTTCTTCCCTCTTTAAATAAAACAAAAAACAAAAACAAAAACAAAAAACACATCTTTTTCATCCACTCTGTGGTTGATAGTCATCTTGGTTGTTTCCAAGATTTAGCTATTACAAATTGTGCTGCTCTGAACATGGGTGCACATATATGACCTTTTCAGTTTTTCTGGGAAAATACCCAGGAGGGGAATATCTGGGTTAAATGGAACTTTCAATCCTAGTCTTCTGAGAATTCTCCATACTGATTTCCATAGTGGTTGCACCAGTCTATAAACTTCCACCAACAGTTGAGAAGTGTTCCTTTTTTGCCATAGCTCACCTACATTTGTTATCAGTTGATTTGTTGATGGCAGCTATTCTTTCCAGAGTAAGATGAAATCTCAATTTTGTGTTAACTTGCATTTCTTGATTGACCAGTGATGGTGAATGTTTCTTAATGTATTTATTTGCCATTTGTATATCTTCTTCTGAGAACTGTGTGTTCTTCTCAGATGCCCATTTTTAGAGAGGGTCTTTGAATTTGAGGGGCTTGATGTTTTTCAATTCTTTATATGTTCTGGATATAAGTCCTTTATCTGAGGGGTTGTTGGCTAAAATTCTTTCCCATTGTGTGGGTTTTCTTTTCCCTCTGTTGGTGATTTCTTTTGAAAGGCAGAAACTTTTCAATAATATGAGATCCCAATAGTTGATTCTTTGAAGTGTTTCCTGTGCAGTTTGCATTTTGTTCATGAATTCTCTGCCTACCCCTATGTCTCCAAGACTTCTACCTACCTTGTCTTCCAGTAGGTTTAGTGTTTCTGTTTTCATATTTAGGTCTTTGATCCATTTAGACTTTAGTTTTGTGCATGGTGATAGGCATGGATTGAGTTTCAATCTTCAGCATGTGGAGAGCCAATTTTTCCAACACCATTTATTAAAGAGGCTATCCTTCTTCCAGTGAACATTTTTAGCCCCTTTGTCAAGTATCAGGTGGCTGAGTGTCTTTGTAGTTGTGCTTACATCTTCTAATCTGTTCCATTGATCCTCAGGTCTACTTCTTTGCCAGTACCATGCTGATTTTATCGCTGTGGCTTTGTAGTATAGTTTCAAGTCAGGAATTGAGATGCCTTCTGCCTTGCCTTTGTTTCCCAGAATTGCCTTTTTCTATTCTAGGTTTCTTCTGTCTCAAATTAATTTTAGGAGTGTTGTCTCTAGGTCTGTAAGGTATATCAATTTTATTTTGATTGGGATTGCATTAAATCCATATAACAGTTTTGGGAGTATGGTCATTTTCACAATGTTGGTTCTTCCTAGCCAAGAGCAAGGAATATCCTTCCATTTTCTAATATCCTCTTCAATGTCCTTTTTTAGCATAGCATAATTTTGAGCATATAGTTCTTTTACATTCCTAGTTAGGTTGATTCCTAAGTATTCCATTTTTTTAGATTCTATTGTGGAGGTCAATATTTCCATAATTTTTTTCTCAGTGACTTTTTTGTTTGTGTACAGGAATGCTACTGATTTTTGAGTATTGACTTGGTATCCAGCTACACTGTTGAATTTGTTTATTACTTCTGGTAGTCTTTTAATGGAGTTTTTTGGGTCTTCTATATAGAGTGTCATGTCATCTGCAAATAGTGATTCATTTCCTATCTTTATTCCTTTTATTTCTCTCTCTCTTGACTGATTGCTCTAGCTAGTGTTTCCAGAACTACATTGAATAAGAGTGGTGATAGTGAACATCCTTGTCTTGTTCTGTATTTTAAAGTGAAAGCCTTCTGTTTTTGTTCATTTAATACAATGTTGTCATAGTTGGCCTTTATAAGATTGAGGTAGACACCATGTACTCTGAGTTTCTGAAGGGTTTTTATCATGAACATGTGTTGAACTTTATCAAAAGCTTTTTATGCATCTATTGAGATGACCATGTGGTTTTTGTTTTTGGCTCTGTTGATGTGGTGTATTACATTTATTGCTTTGCATATGTTAAACCATCTCTGCATTCCTGGAATGAATCCCACTTGGTCTGATGTATAAACTTCTTGATGATTTGCTGCATTCTATTTGCCAGTATTTATTGAGAATCTTTGTGTCAATGTTCATTAGTGAGATTGGCTTATAGTTCTCCTTTTGGGTTGGGTCTTTCTCTGCTTTTGGTATCAGAGTAACACTTGCCTGCAGGAATGATTTAGGGAGGATTGTTTCCTTTTCAGTTTCATTGAAGATTTGAAAGAGTATTGGTATTAAATCTTCTCTAAATTTCTTGTAGAATTCAGCTGTGAATCCATCAAGACCTGAGCTTTTCTTTGTTGGTAAGTTTTTGATTACATTTTCAATTTCAGCAGTTGACACTGGGTCATCCAAAATTGCTATATCATCTTGATTGAGTTTGGTAGTTCATATGTTTCTAGAAATCTGTCCGTCTCCTCTGTGTTTTCCACTTTATGTGATTAGAGACTTTCAAAGTAGTTATTCATGATCTCTTGAATTTCCATGGGATCTGTAGTAATTTCCCCCTTTTCAGTCCTTATTACATGAATTTGGGTTTTTTTCTTTTTCTTTATAAGGTTATCTAGAGGTTTGTCAATTTTGTTTATTCTCTCAAGAAACCAGCTTTTTGATTCATTAATTCTTTGTATTTTTTTGTTTCAATTGCATTGATTTCTGCTCTAATCTTTACAATTTCCAGTCTTCTATTACCTTTTGGTTTAACTGGATCTTTTTCTAGAAGCTTGAGATGAAACATTAGGTTGTTTATTTATGCTCCTGTTTTTTTTATATGACAGTTTATTGCTATATATTTCCCTCTTAAGACTGCTTTCATTGTATCCTACAGAATACAATATGCTGTTTACACATTTTCATTGAATTGTAGGTATTGCCTTATTTCTTCTTTAATTTCATCTGTAGCCCACTGGTTGTTCAAAAGGTTGTTATTTAATTTCCATGTATTTATGCAGATTTTGTAATTTCTTTTGCCAGTAATTTCCTATTTCAGTTTGTTATGGTCAGATATTATACATGGTATGATTTCAATACCTTTGCCTTTACTTAAGAATGTTTTATGGGACAATATATGGTCTATTTGGAGAATGTCCCATGGGCAGCTTAGAAAAATGTGTATTCTGATGTGGTTGGGGGGAACACTGTGTAAACATCTAATAAGTCCAGTTGCTCACAGGTATGATTCCATTCTATTATTTCTTTGCTGACTTTTTGTCTAGTTGATCTATCTCTTTGTGACAATGGGCTATTAAGTTCCCCTATTATAACTGTGTTCTTGTGTATTTGGTTTTTCATGTCCATTATTATTTGTCTTATACAGTTGGGTGCTTCTGTATTTGATGCATATATATTTATAATTGTTAATTCTTCCTCTTAAATTTTTCTACAAACAAGTATGTAGTGACCTTTATCTCTTTTAATCATTTTAGGTTTGAAGTTCACATTGTCTGCCAATAGAATAGTTATCCCTGTTTTTTTCTGGGATCCTGTTGCATGGAATACTGTTTTCCATCCTTTGACTTTAATCTATGAGTTTCCTTTTGGGTCAGATGTATTTCTTATATACAGCATATTGTGGGATCATGTTTCTTGATCCATTCTGTCAACCTATTTCTTTTGATAGGTGGATTGAAGCCATTTACATTTATGGATATCACTGATATGTACTGGCTCAACTTTGCCATGTTATGTTCCAGTTGCTTGCTTTAGCAGACATTTCTTAATAGAAGAACAAATGACCAATATTTTGTATAAAAAATATTGACCACTTTAACCATTAGGGAAATGCAAATGAAAACAATTCAGATTTCAGCTTAACCCAATCAGAATGGCTATCACTAGGAACACATAAAACAACAAATATTGGGAAGGCCATGGGGGCAAAAGAACTCTTTCACACTGTTTTGAGGATAAACTAACACAGATACTATAGAAATCACTATGGTGATTCCTCAAAATACTAAAATCATTTACACAGCTATACCTGTAGTGAGTATATTCCTCAAAATTTAAAATCATAACACTATTATAGATAGCTAATTTAGAAATTAATAGACAGTCAAAGAGGGATTTGACTCTCAAGGGAACTGGTACATGTTAAAGTTGTGGCTAGAGGCAAATTTAAATAAAGCCAGGCCTCAAGATGGAGGTGCAATGGCCAGGCCTACAAACCTCCCTCAAGATAAACAGCAGTTTGAGACTCTACTGCAATTAGCACCACATGGAACAATCAGCCTAGATATGCATCAGATGCATAGGTGAGTGACCAGAGCCCCCTGCCCCACCCTCCCATCATTTTCCAGGAAGGCTTTTGTCTGTCCTATGTGAGAAGTTATAGATAAGCTAAGGTTACTGATGCTTGCTGATATGCCCTTGCTACATGTATTGATTCCCTAATAGTTAAGCAACTTGTAATTGTACAGATTGATTGCATTTGGACTCATAGCTACCCAAGTTGTGATTTAGCTATGTCCAAATACCCTTGGACAAAGAGCCTCAGAATCGACCAACTCAGAACCCCTCCTGTCTCTCTAGAGCTTTCTGTCAATAAACCTTTCCTACTCTCAACTTCCTTTGTCCTCAAGGACTTGTCTTCAAGTCAATTGGGAAACATGAACTCAGCACATGTGACATCTAACAGGTTGGGAGTTATTTCCTAGGACAAATACTATAAAGATGCATGCAGCATAATTCACTGTACAGTGAAGAGGCCCATCAGTGTTCAAGTGGATAAGAAAAATATAGCATATGCACCAATGGAATTTTATTCATCCATAAAGAAGAATAAACAGGAAAATGGGCAGCCCTTGAGACCATAATCTTAAGTGAAATAAACCAGACACAGAAAATTACATACCAAATGGTTTTTCTCATGTGAGAAACCCAAGTTAGAAATAAATTAAAGAGTAAAATAAGAGAGAGATGGTAGGGCCAGGGATACAGCTCAGTGGCACTAGTGCCTACCTGGCAAGCATGAGATCATGAGTTTGATCCCCAGTACCAAAAAAATAAAATGAAAGAAAGGGAGAGAGATGGTAAGAGACAGTGGCAGAAGAGGGTAAGAAGGGGGTCAGACAAAGAGGGAGAGGGGAAGTATGTGGAAGAAAGATAAAAAAATCATTGAAATATGATTTATATATGTACCAGTTTTCCATGGCAAATGTAAACATTATGTTTAGCAAGCATAAACCAAATAAAAAGAAACACTAATAAAGTCCCATGTTAATATAAATAATGTAGGTATTTTTGCTATTTTTAAAGTTTTATGTTTCAATTTTGAGACACATGAGGATTATTTTTTGCAAAAGGGATAATGTGGAGAACCAAGTTAATCTTTTTCCAGATGGCTTCCCAGTGTCTCAACACCATTTATAACAAATCAATTTTCCCTACTTTTTGATGTATTGCCTTTATCCTCTACTAACTTCTCATCTGTATTTGGATCTATGTCTATAGTTTATATTTTGTCCCATTGATCTTTTTATGCATGAAAGCCAAAACTTTGAAATTATTGTTCTTTATAATACATTCTACACAGCATTTTTAGTACTCCATCTGGAACTGATTTTGATATATGATGTCATGCAAAACTCTAAGTACCAACAGAGTCATGCTGTAGCATAGAGAAATTAAAGAAAATGGAGATGGCAGATACCAGCATTTCATTATTTGTTTGTTTAACTAGTTCATAAAAAGTTGGAAGAGGGAAAGGATAATTTGCAGTTATGGTATTCCTTAATTTAGTACTAAAAATATGGGATTTATTATTATTAAAATAAAAATGAAAGAATGTTAAATAGTGGTTGTTGTCAAAAACATGACTTTGTTAATCACTGTTTCCTGTTTTTAATGGTGATATAGGTGAATGAAAGTCTTGACCTACTATGTCCATGAGTTCATGTTCTCTAAAATCAAAGAATGAATTTTAGGAACAGAGGTGTAGAGTAGAATATATTTATGAGAGAAAGCTTCTCTCTGAAGAGAGACAGAAGAGGGTCCCAAGCAGGTTGCCCAAGACTCTGTCTTTTCCAGGGACTTTTTATAGAGGAAAACCATGAGATTATATGACTCAAAGGTGAGGAAATGGGAATTTGTAAAGTGGGCATAAAATGACCCAGATTTAATCCATAAGGATTATATTTAAGGGTGTGCTTGCATTTGTTTTGAGATCTGGCCCACAGCAAGAAATGTGTGTCTCCTCCAAGGTCATCAGACATCTGCTCCTCTGTGCCAGCTTCCTCCAGGGCTTAGCCGTCTGACTGCTTATAAAATTTCTAACTGGCTCAGCTGCCTGTAACAATAGTTATTTGAAATTGTTAACAAATTTCTCTCTGGATTAATTATGCTAGACTGTATCTTGTTGTTATGCTGCTTTGTCTTTCTATCCTTATACTTTTGTTGTTTTTTTTGGCGACAAAGTCTTGCTATGTAGTTCAGGGTGTGCTTGAATTCACTGTATAGCAGAGACTTATCTCAAACTGGCAGAAATCCTCTTGTCACAGACATGTGCCACCACACCCAGCCTGTAGGAAATTTATAGCAAAGACCTTTAGATTATGGGATTAAGATATAATTCTGGTAATTATTTTTGTGTTGAGACTTGAACCCAGGTCCTTGAGTGCTGTACCCCAAAAGGCTGCACCTCAAAGTAAAATGAAAATTGTAAAAAAAGGCAAAAAGAGTAAAAAGGTCAAGATATCTTGGAGGGAAAAGAAAAGAGCGCTTTATTTATGCTGGTACCCAACAACACAGAGTGCAGGTGGAATGTACACTGCTGTGCAACTAGGCTAAGATTTGGGGTGGTTTATAAAGGCAAAAACCTCAAAGGTATGGGGGAGCAAAGGGCAAGTTGTCCCCAGAGACAGGCTTATTTTTTTTTTTTTTTATTACAGGAAGGTTTGCTCATTAGCACATCTGTGCATTCTTGGAGTTCCAGGACATCTGACATCCTGTTGTTTGTCTAGGGTCAGAGTGTGGTGCTGAGGAATTTACAGGAACAAAGGCTGGGGGCTGTGCAGGGGATACTTGGGAGGTACAAAGTTCATTTCAGGACAAAGATCTTGGTGCATACAGAACAGAATGGCAGCACTTGAGTTAGGTTACAACACTGAGCATTCTAGGAAACTTTCTATCATTGAGCCATATCTTCAGCCCTTGTAATTTTGTTTTTTAAAAATTTATACTCAAGAACAAAACCAAACCAAACAATAAAGCAATGGGATAAAGAAATGGGTAGAAAGAGGAGGGAGAGAAAGGAAAAGGGATGAAAAGAGGAATTAAAATGTATTATATACATATACTAACTTTCCACAAGGATGTGAACATTATGTGATTCACTGTGCATGTTGTGTACTAATAAACCAAAATTTAAAAAATTAATTATACAACATATTGTTTGAATTGTGCCATGAAACTCCAGAAACAGTATTATAATATGACAGAAATATGTGAAGCTATATCTCAAATCATTTGTTCAAAAACTTAGATGTGCTCATAACTTTTTAGCTTCATTCTAATAAAATATTGAACGGAATACATCTCTAAGGGAAGCAGAAGCTTTAGGTGCTAAAGATTTTATTTATTTATTTTTAAAGAGGAGAATATATTTATTGAAAGAAAGAAAGCCTCTATGTGAAAGAAAGACAGAAGGAGTCCTAAGTGAGTTGCCAAAGACTGTCTTTTCTAGATTTTCTAGAGACTTTTCTAGAGCAAACCATGACATGAGGTGAGTCCAAGTTAGGGAAGAATGGAAATTTGCAACACAGGTCAGCGTGAGATGGGACAGAGCCATGGTTAACCAATTAAGATTAATTGTTCAGGTAAAATTGATTAAATTGGGGACAAATGGGAAAATGAGTCACTTAGCAAGTGAATATGCTTAAAGAGCAGTGACTCTTCCTGTAGTAGGCAGTTGGGATGGCGACTCCTGACTTCCTCAAAGTGATCTATACCTATTTAGAATATCAATGCCTGATGTTTATACTTAGGGTGTGGTAAAATTTGTTTTTGCCTTTTGTCTTGAGATCTGGCCCCCCGGAGAGATGTCCTCCAAATTTGCAAGGTATCTGGTCTTCTGCACTGGCTCTTTTGAGGGCCCAGCCCTGTCTGACTGCTTATAATGTTTCTATCTAACTCAGCTGCCTGTAACATTCTTCCCTCTGAAGAAATACCCTGAACTGCAGTGAGGGAGAAATGAGTGATGACTTAAAAAAATAAAAAGGTAATAAAATACCGCAAAACAAGACAGAACAAAGCCAATCAAAACAGTGCAGTGAAACTGATACAGAACTTCAGAGCAGGATACTGGGATAACAATAACAGGTTCCACAGTATATCTTGTTATCTTCACAATAGTTGTCCATTCAATCAGGTATAGCAAAATCAAAGCAAAAACAGAACATTATAAAACCTATCAAAACAGAATATTGAATAGAGCAAGACAATCGATCAGAACAGAGCGAAACAGTGCAAACAATATTTGCCTTCAAAGAGAAGATAGAAGGAAATCTCCCATATTTGCTATATTGCATACTGCCATCCTCCCAAGAGATGCTCAGGTCTCTGGCCTCAGGTCAGCATAATCAACAAAACAATAGAAGCATTTAGTTGCTTTATGTGCCTTAGTTGCTGTCAACTCTGGCTGTCCTTGACACCTTCCAGTTACTAAAAGGAGTGGGGATGGGACGTTTGATTTTCAGCCTGCGCACCAGTAGGCTCGCGGGAGACACTGACTTGTTCTCTTCCTGGTAGATCCGCTGCTTGCTTGTACCACTGCTTACCAGGAGGAAGGACTTACTGCTTTCTTGTTCAGACCCCCAAGTTCCAACATGGCTGGATCTAGGGAGATGCTGACTTGTTCTCTGCCTGATGCACCCACTGCTCACTGGTGCCACGCTTACCAGGAAGAAGGCCTACAGGGATTTGTAACTTGTAATATGGACCGTGGTTAACTGGAGAGCTGGTGCTGAAGGAGACAGCTATGCAAGTGCATATGTGTAAGCACATGGTGGGAGAGTGATAGGTAGGTTTTACTTTGAGCGACAGGGTTACCAAAAAAACCCAGTGTTAAACTAAATGGAAGACTCTTTGCATCAGGGAGTCTAGAAGGTTTTATTGATCTAATGCCAGTGGGCTGGTGGGGAATCAGTTCCAAATCACCAGCCATGAGTCAGCTTAGAGTGCAGTGTAAATGTAATTTGCAAGCAGGAAGTACAAAACTGATGGCTGGTTATAACATGATTGGTTACATGAATTAAGGCATATGTTGTTAGACAAACTAATTATAAATAGATTTACTTAAAATAGTTTGCCATAATGTAGGAACATCCTGGGGATGAGGGGACTAGGCTTAAATGGAGCAAGTAAAGTTAAATGTGTCTTTTACTGTGCCAGTCTATCTCAAACAAGTTGGAAATAGTATATATTTTTCTAACTAAGGCAAAACACAAGCTGGACACAGTCAAGTTGACCCAGTGCATTATCAAAGAAAAACAGCTGGATGCAAACAGTCAAGGCTGACTGAATCTAGCAGGCTAACTATGAGACACGCAGCAGGCGCATAGTCAGAGACCGCTAATTGATTTTTCATTTTGTTATAAAGTATCTATGAATTTGCTATTCTATAACTGTCCCCTTACAACAGAGGGACACAAGTCATGCACAGCTTGTGGAGGCAATTTGGGGGTCTTTGATGGGAGCTGAGTTTTTCTCATAAGTGCTGAATGGCTGATAATAATAATAATAATAAAATATTATCTGCTAATGATCTTCTTGTGCAAGTGGAAGCAGAATGCATTTTGAAATGCTGTTAGGCTTACCAGGATGGACACATAGACACCCCCCCCCCCACACACACACACAAAGTTATTTCTTCCATACCGTGAATGTTTCTGGTACCACAATGGAGTCACTGGTGTCAAAATCAAACTAAATGGAGTGAGGAAGTCATGAAGGAAGGAGAGTTTTATGCCACATTTCCATGAGTAAAAAACAAATGTATATTACAAGGGCTCTGAAAACCCATGACCTTGCAGAGTTTGCCACAGGATGTGGACTTCTGAAAGGACAGAAAGAATCCTTCTAGGAGGATGCCTGATAAGCAACTGCCTGCTTAGACTCAGACTGATGTTGGTCTTGTTACTGATCCTTGTAGCCAAAGCTGATGGATTCAAAACAACTTATGTAATCCTCTTTTTTTGCCTTTAAAAACCTCTGCTGTCCTTTGCTTTTGCCTCTCTGGATCTGTCTGTGTTATCTCTATGTTTTTTATGGCATACATATCCTGTATTTGCAAATTTCCTGTTCACTCCCAAATAGAATACTGCAAACAATTTCCTTTGGGAAACCTCTCCCTCTAATTGTGTGTGTACATGCATGTGTGTGGTATTGGGTATTAAACCCAAACCCTTTCCATTGAGCTACATCACCAGCCCTTTTTAAATTTTTTTATTTTGAGACAGGGTCTCATTAAATTGCTAAATTGCTAAATAAATAAAACTTTTATTTTACTTCAAGATGACAAAGGGCTAAGTGTACATGAAAGCAGAGGAAAGAGCTTGCTGGAGGTAATGGAGCCAACCTGGGAATGGAGGAACTGGTTTTACCAGGAGACAAAGACAAAAGAGAAGGCATAAACTTGGCACAGTGGTTTGAAAGTGCTGCCCGTATGCAGATTCAGATGTTGGCAGTGTGTTAAGAGGTGAGGTCCTGGAGGGCCTTAAGATCTGAGAGCTGCAGTCTGGTGGTGAGGATTAGAGTTCCATGCAGCTCTCTCCTCCTTGGCCCTTGGCCTTCTGCGACAGGGCCAGAGCATTTCTTCCCTGGGGTACAAGTGGCTTCCTTGGAAACAGAGAGGCCTTACCAGCCAGACCTGCTGTTGCCTTGACCTTGGACTTCTCAGCCTCCAGAACTGTCAGAAAATTCTTTTTGGTTTTTTATACATTCCAGCCTCAAGAGTTTTGTTATGGCACCAGAGGGCCCTGAACACATGGTTTAGGGTTATAGGCAGGTCAGTGAGTAGTGTAGTTGTCTCTGCTGGCTTGATCTCACAGGAGCCTGCCTGAAAAGTTACTGTAAATCCAGGCAGGAGATGAACAGAGTCTATTTCCAGCCTGTTTTGAGCCTATAGTTAGACTCCATTCACTCTGGAAAGTGAGTGTTTAGCAGTGTGGGCACCAAGGTGGGTGGAGATGCAAGGGCTGGGGCTTTGCCAGATGGATGTGTTATTGGAATCTCCTGGATGCACCAAAATGTTTTTGGGTAGTAGCTCCTTCTAAAGGTGGCTCTCCAAATTAACATTACCAGGTTCTGGGTTGCTCAGCTCTCCTTCTGGAGGGAGATTCCAGGGTCTTCTCATTTTGAACAAAGAATTGAACAAAATGAGCCAAAAAAAAAAAAAAAGGGCCAAGATTATTCAAGAAAGCAGGACTGAGGAGTGAGGGGAAAACTTTCTCTGCAGAGTAAGCTTAGGTCAAATAAAAGAAGAATAAGTATTTAAAGGACACCCGGGATAAAGCAGGGCAGGTTTTCATGAAGTGTGTCACAAAAGCTAACTTTTCTTGGCATCTGTGTCTTTCTATACTGTCCAAACCCTGAGGAAACCCAGGAGAACTTCTACTTCCAGGTCCAGCGAGGTGGGGCTGGAGTTTCATGTCTCAGGGTGATCAGGCCACCCGACTGAGAACCTATGGGAGTTCTTGGGAGAATTCCACATGAAGGGCTTTGTGAACTGCTCTGCACATGTGTCTGGGATCTTGTGATTAGCAGATCATGCCTACTTCCCCAGCCAATTTTGCCAGACCTAATCTCTTATGTCAGGAGAAGTGGAGGGAGGGAGCAGCAGGGAAGTTAATGGACTAAGTACTGTCTGGATGGAGAGAGGTGACAGTAGTGGGGAAATATTCAGAAAAAAGGAGGATTTAAAGACTTCCAGATGGGGTGGCACATCTCTGTAAACCCAGAACCCAGAAGGCTGAGGCAAGAGGATTATCATGAGGTCAGGGCCAATTTGGACTACATAGTGAAACCCTGTCTCAAAAACAAAACAAAACAAAACACTTAGAGAAGACTAATGAGGAAGACATTTGCAGGGTTGTGGGGGTAGAGAGCGAGGGGCATCAAGCAAAATACAGTGGTAAGAGACTGGGTAAGAAATTGGAATTTTGGAGCCAGGCCTGGTGATGCATGCCTATAATCCCACCCAGCACTTGGGAGGCTGAGGCAGAAGGATCCCTATGAGTTCAAGGCCAGATTGCACTATGTAGTGAGATCCTGTCTCAAAAGAAAAGAGATTGTGCTATTCAACTTCACTTTTGTACTGCAAATATTTTTACTGATGACCTGACTCTCCAGGCAAGTAAAAATTAAAGATGCATATCAATCCTAATCTTACCACACATAGAATTTTAGTATATGTGCTGTCGAATCAAGCATCTACCACACACAGAGATAATTGCTGCAAATATGATGGTGAATTTTTTCCAATTATGTATGTCTTTAATAATATTTTTTCTTTTCCAACTTTCAAATGTACTTCAAAATAAAGGAAACAATGTAGCATCAACTTATGTTTCCATCATCTGTTTTAAAAACAGATCAATATCTTAGCTGGATGTGTTGGCAGATTCCTGTAATGAAAATACTCAACAAGCTGAGGCAGGAGCATCACTGTAAGTTCAAAATCAGTGTGTGCTACCTAGTGAGACTTTCTCAAAAAAATCAGCATTTAAAAAAATCTTTCCCATGTATACTCCTTCTCTTTCTTTCTTTCTTTCTTTCTTTCTTTCTTTCTTTCTTTCTTTCTTTCTTTCTTGTTGCATTATTTTATAGCAAGTTGTAGTATTTAATCCACACATACTACTGTGTGTATATTGAAGGGATAAAAATATTAAACACACACACACTTATCATCATTACATCTGACAAATTTTGATTTCTTAGCATCCTCTAATAACCACCTGTGTTTCAGCATTTAAACCACAATCCATACAAGATCTACACATTACATTTGGTTGATTTATTGCTCATATTTCTTTTTTTGTTCCAAATCTATTTTATCTCAAGGATAAAAAGAAAAAAAGAAGAAGATGACAATGATGAGGATGATGATGATGACAATGAAAATGATGAAGAAGAAGAGGAAGAAGAGAAAGCAACACTAAAACAAAATTTCAAAACATGTCAATCAGGTAGCGACCATGGTAAATGCATTGCGAATTGTCATTCCCATATCATTCACCCAGAGTTTTACCTACTCTATCTTCCAGCAGATTCAATGTTTCTGTTTTAATATTAAGATTTTTGATCTATTCTGAGCTATCCATATATTAGCTTAATATATGGTGAAAGATATAGGTCCAGTTTTAATCTTTAGCATATGTAGAGCTAGTTTTTCCAGCACCATTTATTAAAGAGGCTGTCTTTCTCCAGTGAATATGTTTTGCACCTTTGTCAAAGATAAGGTGGTTTAGTCCATCTGGAATTGTTTCTGCATCTTCTAATCTGTTCCATGGATCGTTAGCTCTGTTGTTTTGTCATTTTCACACTGGTTTTTCATCACAAAACTTATGGTGTAATTTCAAGTCAGGGATTTTGATGACTCCGGTGTTGTCTGTTGCCCAGGATTGCCTTTGCTATTCTAGGTCTCTTTTAGTTCCAGATGAATTTTAGGATTGTTTTCTCTAATTCTGTGAGATATGCTATTGGGATTTTGATTTAGATTGCATTGAATCTGTATAAAAGTTTTGGAAGTCTGGCCATTTTCTCTATATTGGTTCTTACTACCCAAGAGCATGGGATATATCTCCATTTTCCAACATCCTCTTCAATCTCCTTTTTCAGAGTAATAGGTTTTCAATGTAGAGGTCTTTTATGTTTTTTTGTTAGATTGATTCCTAGATATTTCTTTTCCTTTTTTTTTTTTGGATTTTAGTGTAAAAGGCATTGTTTCTCTTGTTTCTCAGTGAATTTGTTATTCAAGTACAGGAAGGATATTGATTTTTGAGTGTTGACTTTGTAACGAACTACATTACTAAATTTGCTTATTAAATCTAGAAGTCTTTTGATGGATTTTTTTGGGGTCTTCTAAGTAGTGTATAATGTCATCTACAAATAATGATAGTTAAACTTTTTCCTTTCCAATCTTTATTACATTTATCTATTTCTCTTGTCTAATTGCTCCAGCTAAAGTTTCCAGGACGATGTTGAATAAGAGTGGAGACAGTGGACACGCTCATCTTGCTCCTGATTTTAGAGTGAACACTTTCAGTTTTTGTCCATTTAGTATGATGTTGCCTATTGGTTTGTTGTAGATGGCTTTAATCAGATTGAGATAAAGACCATCTATTCCAATTTTTTGTAGGTTTTTTAAAATCATGAATGGGTGCTGTACTTTTTCAAAATCTTTTTCTGCATGTATCAAGATGATTATATGATTTTTGTCCTTGGCTTTCTTAATACATTTATGGATTTATGTATGTTGAACCATCTATGCATCCTTAGGATGACTGCCACTTGATCATAGTGTACAATCTTCTTGAAAATTTGCTATAGTCTGTTTTTCAGTATCTTACTGAGGATTTTTGCATCAATCTTCATTAGGGAAATTGGCCTGTAATTCTCTTTCTTAGTTGAGTCCTTCTCTGGTTTTGGGTCAGGGTAATTCTTGCTTTCAGGAATGAATTTGAAAGTATTGATTCCCATTCAGTTTCATTAAAGACTTTGAGAAGTAGTGGTGTTAGGTTTTCTTCAAATTTCATGTAGAATTCAGCAGTGAATCCATCAGGGCCTACGATATTCTTTGGTGATAGATTTTTAATTACATCTGCAATTTCATTTATTGATATTGGGTTGTTTAGGATTTTCATATCTTCTTAATTCAGCTTTGGTAATTCATATGTATCTAGGAATCTTTTCATTTCTTCTGTATTTTCCATGTTGTTAGAATACAAGTTTTCAAAGTAGGTATGGATGATTTTTTGATTTTGGCTGGGTGATTTTGCCCTTTTCATTCCTAATTGCATGAATTTGAGCCTTTTCTTTCCCTTTTTTTGATAAGGTTGGGTAAGGGTTTGTCAATTTTATTTAATCTTCCAAAGAACCAATTGTTTAATTCACTTCTGTTCTGATCTTTATAATTTCTTCTTTTGTATGTGCTTTCAGTTTAGCCTGCTCTTCTTTTTCTAAAAGTTTGAAGTTCAACATTATGTTATTATGTGCACTTAATATGAGTTTTTCTTATATGAGTATTTACTGCTATAAATTTCCCTCTTAAGACCGCTTTCACGTGTCCCACTAATTCTGGTATATTTTATTGTCATTATCATTCAACTGTAAAAACTGTCTCATTTCTTCAATTTAATCTGTGACTGACTGGTTGTTCAGTAGATGGTATTTAATTTTCATATGTTTATGAAGTTCTTATGGTTTCCTTTGGCATGGATTTCCAATTTCATGCACTGTGATCTAATAGTATGCATGGGATAATTTCAATTCCTTTGCATTTACTTAAGCATGTTCTATGAGGCAGTAAATGGTCTATTTTGGAGACTGTCCTGTGTGCAGCTGAGAAGAATGTGTATTCTGATGTTGTGGGGTGGAACACTTTATAGACAACTACTAGATCTATTTGTTTGAAAGTTTGATTTAGTTCTAAATATTTCATTATTTTTTGTCTAGTTAATCTGTCTTTTTGTGACAGTGGTATATTGAGGTGTCCCAATACAATTGTATTAGGGCTTATTTGGTTTTTCATGTCTGTTAGTAATTGTTTTATATAGTTGAATGAACTGGTATCTGTTGCATATATATTTGATTGTTATCTCTGCCTCTTGGATTGTTCCCTTTGCAAAGATGTAGCAAACTTTTTTTTATCTCTCTTAATCAGTTTTGTTTTGAAATTCACTTGTTTGCAAGTAGAATAGCTATCCCTGCTTTTTTCTGGCTTCCTGTCACATGGAGTACTGTTTTCCATCCTTTGACTTTCAGTCTATGAATTTCTTTTTGAATTAAATGTTTCTTGCATGTAGCACATTGTTAGACCTTACTTCTTGATCCATTTTGCCAGTCTGTGCCTTTTAAATGGTGAATTGAGACCATTCACATTGATGCTTAAAACTGATGTATATTGACTTATGCTTGTCATGTTATTTTCCTGTTGTTTGTACCCTGTTTATCCCCCTCCTTCTAATAGTTTGTCTTCCCTGGTGTATTCCTTCTGTTGGTAAGGAGTATATGTTATCTCTTTCTAGAATGTCCTTCAGAACATTTTGGAGTGCTGGTTTGGTGGTCATAAATTTTCTCAGATGTTCCTTGTCATGGAAGTATCTTATTTCTCCATCAATTTTGAAAGATATTTTTGCACAGTACATCAATTTGAGTTCAAAGTTGTTTTCCTATAGAACCTGAAGTGCTTTAAACCAAGCTTTCCTTGACATGTGAGCTTGAGCTGAAAACAGCTGTAATTTGATGGATTTTGCATTATAGGTGATTTGTTTCTTTTCTCTAAAAACTTTTAGGATTTTATTCTTGTGTTAAATTTCTAGAATCTTGACTATGATATGCCTGGCCATAGATTTTTTTTTTTTTTTTTTTATGATCATGGCTATGTTCCTCATTTATCTGTATGTAAAAGTCTTTTTCTCTACCAGGAAAGTTTTCTATTCTGATGTCTTTGAACATTTTGTTAAATGTTATTTTTGGTATCTCCTGCTTGTTCATTGATTCTAATTAATCTTAAATTGTTCTTCTTTGTCTCATCTAGCAACTGCTGGATTGATTTCTCATGGTTCCTTGTTAATTTTGAGAAATCTTTCTTTTCTTGGTTGTTAACTGCAAACCTGTCTTCAATGTTAGAGATACTGCCCTCGCATTGGCCTAATCCATTTTTAATGTTTTCAGTGGAGTTTTTAATTCTTCTGAATAAATTCTACATAAAGCATTTGCCTTATGGATTCTATTTATTTCCTATGCTGAGATTCCATAATTTGCTTAAATTCATCAATGTTCTTTTTTGTCTGTGTCTGCTCTAACGTTGCAAAGCATGGTGTGTATTTCAGTAATCTCAGCAGTAATCTGAGAGATTATTTTTGATATCATTTTTTTCAGAGCCTCAATCAATTTCTTTGTTGTTTCTACTTCAGAGAGACCTGGTGGAGGGCTTTTGGATTGTACCATCTCATTAACCCCTGGATTTGCCTTTGGTGAACTGAATGTCTGAGTTTGCAATTTGTTTATGTGTTTTCTCACTTTTTTAGTTTAATTCCTGTGGTGATGCTTGTAAGTTGCATGTGGAAGGTTGCTTTATGGGTAGCATTTAGGAACCTTGGGTGATGATTACTTCTGTGAAGTATCTTCCAGGTATAGCTGGTTTTGGGGTTTTGAGCTGGTTGGAAGTTCTTACCTCTTCAGTTTGTTGAAGATGAGAAGTTGTTGCTTGTTTGGCCAAGTCCCTGGTTCTTTGGCACTGTGTCACCATATTTTCTGTGACTCTTAGTTAATCTCAGTCATGAATTATCAGGACCAACAGCTGTTTAGAACAATTATGCATCAAACACAGCCTATAAAACAACAGACTGAGGTAACACTTAACTTGTAACTTTTAACTGTATGAACTAGATTTGTGACTATAAAACAAAATGTAAAACAAATCAAATAATTATAAGCAGTATATAAGTCCGTAATATGTCAAATTTTCCCTTGGGGCTAAAATTTAAAATGGATTAAGGAGAAAATATAGAAGTGGAAGAAGAAAAAGAGATTAGAAATCAAGTTGGAGCATGAAGGAGGATCAGGCCAACTTGGGGAAACTGGTGCAGAAGAGAAAGAGAAGAGAGATGGAAGAGATAAAAGGAAGAACAGATCAGAACCACAATCATAAAAAGGCCAGGAACCACGGTCACACTCATATATAAACAATGAAGAAGGAGACAAAATATAAAATATAAAAACAAAACAAAACAAAAGATTAAAGAAAAACAAATAGTGCTTTTCCAGGATTCTCTCTGGCTTCACTAATAGACAACCTGTGTAGACAGAGCCCCAAATCATGTTGATCTGTCCCGGCTGCTCCTGTCCACTGCCACATCTCTCTGTAGAGGACTCTGGGTTCACCGGCTGTCACTGTCACTGCCACCATGTGTCCCCAATACTTAACAGCTCTTCTCATGCTGTGAATTCTGTCTCAGGCAAAGACTCTGCTGGCTACCACCTTCTTCTTCATTGAAGTTTTTCTTTTTACTCTCTCTGTGGACTTCGATTCACTCTTCAGATTCTTCCTTGCTCCAGAGCACTTTCCTCCTTCTTGTCTTCCTCATGATGCTGTATTCCCGCATCTGGATAGTGACTCTCAGAGAGGCTATTTTCTCTGCTGCTTACTGCTCCACATCTTTGGGCTATTATATCTCATATTTGCTTTAATACAAAATAGTTATTTCACTCCTTTCATAACGATACCTTTTTACTTACTGAATTTTCTATACTTTGCGTTTTGGTGGTATCATTTATCATGCTCCTCACAATTTTATATTTCTGCTAAAACTAGAAACTGTATCTAGAGTTTAATTGGATTTAAGGACAATTTCTGTTGCTAGGTTATTCTATAAATGTAATTGAAATTTTAATGTATCTTCCTATCTGTATAAACATGTGCATATATTGTGCAAAGTAAACTTATACAAGAGTGATATATTGATATATCTGGCTTTTTTTTTTCTTTTTGAGGTAGAGTCTTACTATGTGGTCCAGCAAGCCTCAAACATTCCTTCCTACTGCCTTAGACTCCCAAGTGCTGGATTGATATGCATGTACCACTGTACCATTCTCTGTATCATTTTTATTTGCCTTTTTGAGACAGGGTCTCACTATGCAGTTCAGGTAAACTTGAGTTCACTTTGTAGCACCAGCTGGTCTTGAACTTGTAACAGTCCTCCTGCCTCAGCCTCTTCAGTGCTGGGATGACAGGCGTGCATCACCATGACCAGCTTTGTCTCTGCATCATGAATTTTAACCTAACAATAAAACATGGAAGTTTTTCCATATCAACAATGCAGATAAATGTCCCACTTTTTAAAAATGACTGGGAAAATAGTAACTTTGAAATGATCAAATATTTAGCTTTAAAATGACACATCATTCTATTGACTCCCTATTGGTGGACCTTGAGGTTTTAAAGTTTTTCAGCAACTATAAGTAGTACTATGATAAACACATTTATAAAAAACCTTTTTGCTTTATTTTTTTAAAAATTGAAGGAGTGAAGTTTCTGGTTTAAAGGATGTGTATTATTATTATTATTCTGAGAATTGAACCTTTGTCCTGAGTTACATTCCCAGCCTTTTAATATTTATTTTTTATTTTGAGACAGGGTGTCCATAAATTGGTAGGTTGCCCAGACTACATTCAAATTTTTGACTTTCCTGTTTCAGCTTCCTAGAGTGCTGAGATTACAAGCACATCCTATCATGCTTGGCTGCATGTTAACCTTTTTTTTTCTTTTGATATAGCATCTCATTGTGCAATTCAGGCTGGCCTTCAGTTCACTGACCTTGAACTCAGGGTGATCTTCCTGTCTCAGCCTTTTGCATACAAGTATGCACCACCATGCTTGGCCTGCATGTGAACATTTTTGACAGTCTTTGTCAAACTGCTTCCCTCCTAACACTTTGTATTTATTTGGAACCTCAGCATTATGGCATTGAATTCCTCTTTTCTATAACTTAGTCAAATATTTGCCAATGTCAGTTTTAAATCTTTTCCAAGCTCAGAGATGGGAAGTATATAAACAAAAATTTTACTATGTATTTCTGTGGATTTTTTTTTTGTCGTTGCTGTATTTGGAACTGCTTAAGTCCTTATTCCTGTTTTCTTTGATTTCCTCGTCTTTTTGTCATTGACAATTTAAATATGGCATTTTACATTGCAAAAGTCATAAAATCACTTATGAACAGGAAGCTATAATGAAAAGTAGAAGTTTTGAGCCCTTTTCTTCAAGTGCCACTATGTTTTTTGTTTTGTTTTGTTTTTTTTGAGATAGGATCTTGTTATGCAGTTCAGGCTGGCCTTGAACTCACTATAGCTATAACCCAGGCTTGTCTCCAACTTGCAGCGATCCTCCTGCCTCAGCCCTCTGAGTGCTGGGATTATCCAAGTGTGTCACCCCGTCGGGCAATCTTTCTTTTCTTTTCATTTATTTATTTTTTTCAAGGCTTTGAGACAGGGTCTCCCTATGCAATCCAGGCTGTCCTTGATTGAAATCACTATGCAGCCCAGGCTAACTTTGAGCTTGTTGGATTTCCTCCTGCCTTGGCCTCCAATGTGCTGAGATTACAGCCCTGTGCCACCACACCTTGTTTAAGGATCATGCTTTAGTATCCCTGAGGTAATTTTTATTCGTTTTTTTTTTTTTTTTTTGGTACCGGGGATTGAACTCATGGCCTCATGCTTGTCAGGTAGGCACTTATGTTGCTGAGGTAAATCCCTGGTCCTTTTATTGCTTTGTTATTACTGGGTTTTTAGTGCTGGTTTCTCCTCCAGGTGATTTTTACATTTTTTATGTCCTGCACAAAGAATTCATCAAAACAAGCACAAACAATTGGTAGGAAAGTTTTACTGAAGGTAGAAGAGAAACAGGCTTTGTAGAGTGAGTTTAGGTCAAGAAAATGCAAGAAAAGAAGTACATTTTGCAGCGTGAGAATGGGCCACCATGTGTGAGAGAACACAGTGGGAAACATTTAATGGGGCTGTAGTTTTTATATCACCCACTCCTCAAGCTGATGTCAGGTCCAGGGCATCCTATGGAAACCTTCTGAGTTATTGTGAGAAGTCCCATCACAGGGCTTTGGGAACTGTTCTGCACATATCTTGGTGTTTTATAATAGGTCACACCCATTTCTCCAGACAGCTTTGCTTTGCCCTAATCTCTTGTTTTACCACCATGTCTAGCTTCAGAAGAAATTTATTTTATTTTAAAGAGAGAAACCCCCCCCAGATAAATCAAGAAGCAAACAAACCTAAAAAGCAACAACAAAAAGCAAAAACAACAACAAAAAAGCTATATATAGGTTTTTAAAACAAGATGATAGGAATTTAACAATGATTGTGATACTGTGCATTGCTGTCTTCAAAGTAGCTGTTCAGGCCACTAGACACAGGAATAAAACAAAACAGTAAAATGGAACATAACACTGGATTTCAAAAACAAGATAGGAGCAAATCCCTCACAGTTGCCACAGGCACACTGCTGTCCTCCAAGTAAATGCCGAGACCACCAGCCCCAGGCCTGCAAGGTCAACCAAACAATACGAGTATCAAGCTATTCCTTTCAATTTAGTTGCTGTCATCTCAGCCAGGGTCCTCTGAATCAGTCATTTGCTTACCACGTGTGTGTGTGTGTGTGTGTGTGTGTGTGTGAATCTCTGTGTGTGCTCTTCTGATTTCCCAGTTTATGCACCAGGGGGCTCATGGGAACACATGGATTGTATTATTGCTGAGACTCTTACTGGGCTGCATGGTGGAGCCTGCTTCATGGGAAAGCATGGTTCTGCTTCTTGCTGAATCACTTACTGAGTGGTATGGTGGAGTTTGCTTCAAGGGAAGATGTGTTTCTGCCAGAAGAAATTTTTTGGGGTACTGGGACTCAAATTCAGTACCTAATGCTTACCAGGCAGGTATAGAGCCACTGAACTAAATCCCTGGCCAGAAGAAAAATTTTTAACAGCTGTGTGTTATCAAGAGATTAATGAATTTTATTATACAAATGTTTTATTTTTTTATTTAAAAGATTTCATACTATGTACTACTCTCCATATCTGTCAGAGACCCTTGCAGTGAGTCCTAGTGTTATAGCACACAGAAGAAAGAAAGTAAGAAAAAGCAAGACACAAAATGGCAGAACAGTGGGAATTTGGATGACCAGTTCATGAGACAGCCAGAACCTCAGCATTTATTGACTGAGCAGGGTATCTGAGAAGGGGATTATCAGAATACTCAGAGGGTGGTGGTGGTCTTATGCTAAGAAAGATCTTGCCTGGTGCATTTTTAGTCTTTGTAGTTTTAGTCTTAGTGGTCTTAGTCTTAGTAGGTAGAAGATGATGGTTTACCCCTAAAGTGATAATGGGAAATCTTAGAAAGGCGATACCAAAAATCTCAAGCCACTGTTCATGCATTAAGGAAGTATACCATTGTGAATTTGTGGTCCCCAATGCATACCTTTGTTTTAATTAATGGTAATGCATCTTCTCATTCTTTACAATTGATTATGTAGTATCTCATTGTTTAAATGAAGTATCTTGCTGCTTCTCTGTTTTCCCAGTAATGAGGATTTGACTCCATGCCTTTGCATTATGCTACAACCACAGGACTTTTATGTTATTGATGTTTTAGTACTGGGACTCGAACATGGGATCTTGAGCTTGCTAAGCAGATGTTGTGCTGTTGAACTATATCCCTGGCCCCTGTTTTATTTTATTTTATTTTATTTTATTTTAATTTTGAAAGAGTATCACTAAGTTGCTAAGGTGTTCAGGTTGGGCTCCAACTTGTGATCTTCTTGTCTCAGCCTCCCAGAGTGTTAGGAACACAGTCTTTTATTTATGGATATATAACTGCTCCTATTTTTTTTTTTACTGCTAAAGAGTTTTAATAAATTCTGTGAGATACAATATTTGTATATTTGTCTTGGGAGACAAATAATTTTATTTCAATTAATTTGCAAGTAATAACATCATGGGATAATCAGTCTTCTCAGTTTACATGACATAAATATTTGAAAAAAATGTATGATCCAGGCATGGAGGTGCACACTTGTAATTCCAGCACTCTGGAGGTTAAGATAGGAGGATTGCTATGAGTTTGAGACCTCTAGGCTACCTTGTGAGTTGAAGATTAGTTTAGACTACAATTTCTGAAAACAAATTGCATGAGATGAGTAAAGTAAATTGTGTTTTCTAAAAAATGTCAGGTTTATCAAGGTTTGATTATCATAGTGTTGTGTGTGTGTGTGTGTCACTATGGAGATTCAACTGAGGGCTCTTGCAGTAGGCTGCACCTCCAGACTTTGATTTTTTGACGAAGTCTAAGTCATTGAGTTCCCCAGGCTGGGTTGAATTTTAGACCTTCCTTCAGTGCTGGGATTTGCTTAGGCCACTAGACACAGGAATAAAACAAAACAGTAAAATGGAACATAGCATTTTATGCTGGGATTTCAGTAACTTTCAAAGGGCAAATCCTTCTCCACCTCTACTTCTTCCTCTTCCTCTTCCTCCTCATCCACCTCTTCCTCCTCCTTCTTCTTCTGGCCCTTTTGTGCCCAGATCTTTGGAATAACTATTCTACCTTATGGAATTAAATGTTGCCTGATTCTAGAATTGTAATATAAAGCCAATTGAGATCTCAATATCAGTTGTTATAATTTTATTCTTTTATAAAACTAATAACCCTTCAGACTGCTATCTTTCACAAACCTAGATTCTTAACCACTTATTAGCATATTGAATCCAGCAGAAGGCAAATTGGGTAAATGGCATTTGTATAAAGAATACAAACTTGGCTCAACATTTGAAAATGAGCCAACAAAATCCACCATCTATACAGTAAAAATTATGTGATCATCACAATAGATGTAGAAGGAATATTTGACAAAGCTCAGTATCATCTAGATAAGAATTGTAGGCAATTTACCCAATTAGACAAAGGACACTCATGAAGTGCTTCAGCTAATATTACACTTAAAAATTGAAAGGCTAAATACTTTCTTTTTAAGTTCAGGGAATATGATGTCAGTTCTTACCACTCCTGTTCAACATTGTACTGGAGATCTTAGCCTGTACAAAACCTAATAAATCATCCATACTGCCAAAGAAAGAGAACTGTTGTAGTCCATATAACTGCCTGTGTAGAAAAACTTCAAATGTATAAAAAATATTAGAAATAATAAGTGAGTTGTAGGACAGGAGGTTAATAGGCAAAAATGACTGGTATTTTATATAGTGATATGTCAGTGAGTTTTCCCACTTCCAGGACAAAATACCTACTACTTGCAATTTAAAGGAGAGTCAGGCTGGGGATTTAGCTCAGTGGCATAAGTGTCTGCCTGGCAAGTGCAAGGTTGTGAGTTTGATCCCTGGTACCAGGAAAAAAAAAGAAGAAGAAGAAGTAGAGTCTTGGGCTGGGGATGTAGTTTAATGGAACAAGAGCCTGCCTAGCAAGGGCAAGGTCCTGAGTTTGACTCCTGGTACAAAAAAAAAGTCTTATTTTTATTCAGTTTGATTCCATCTCATTATCAGTCAATTCCAAGGCATAAATCACATGGTAGAAGAACTTGGTGGAAGAAAGTTTTTCATGTCATGGTAGCCAGGAAGCAGAAAAAGAAGGAAGGGTTCAGGGAGGAGGATACACCATTCTAAGTCACAACCCCAGTGACTTACTCCTGACTGGGCTCCAACCCTGAATGTGAGACCTTTGGGGGAAACTGTGGAGCTAAACTATTATATTCTCTTTCTGGCATCCAAAAGACTAATGTCCACTTTATTATGCAAAACGGTTTTAGTCTGTCTCTGAGAATCACCAATGTTTTAATGGTTCGACTACTACTGAAAAGTCCAAGTCCAAAGTCTCCTCTGAGACTCAAGACAAACTCTTAGCTGTGAGCCCCTATGAAAATAAAAAAGAAACTTAACCATTTCCAATATACAATGGCAGAGGGTAAACAAGCCCATTCAAAAAAAGCTGACTAGGGAAAAAGAAAAAAGTCAGATCAAAGCAAGACTGAAATCTGGCTTGACAAACATTAAATCTTGTAGCTCTAGATCTATCATCCAGGGTATGGATAGTAAAACATGAGTTCTAAAGGGCTCGGATTGTCCCACTCCTAAAGTTTTGCTGGTTGCATCATGTATGGCCTTTGCCAATTTCTTCATCACTTAGACATAATGCCTTATACAGTTTGAAGAAGAAAAGATTTATTTTAACTTACAGTTTCTAGAAATTGATGATTGGCAGGCTCAAATGCAGAAAGTGCATGGTGGAAGGATCTACAAAGGGGGAAAGGTGCTTATAGGATGGTGAAAAGGAATCAAGAGAAATAGGAGGAAGCAGGGAAGGAGATATGCCTTTCTAGGTAATGCCAAGTGATCCACCAACTAGGCTCCATCTCCCAACAGTACACATTTCTAGTAGTATCCCTATGTTCTAAACATTCTCTGAATACATGAGATCTTTGGGGTCATTTTACAGCCTCTCCCTTGGGTTGGGTCTTCTAGATCAACTGCCAATGCAGTCCAACTGAAACCTTCTGAGCCTGGCCTTTACTGTCTGCATTCCTGTCAGTAAAGCCTGAGCCTGGCCATTAGTGTCTCCATTCCTATTCTGATCTTTTCCGTTCTGACAAGAATCATCATTAGGCTCTGCCTATAGCACTCTAGAGAATCTTTAACCTATGCCTGTAAGCCTTTCCAGTCTTTTCCTGTCAATCAGTTCAAAGGCTTCAAAACCATATAGTTGGGTAGCACCATAACCAAGACTCACCTGTGGGACCAGTTTCCTGTATTAGCCATTTTCCTATTTCTGGGACAAGATACCCCACATCTACAATTTAAAGTGGGGAGAGGTTTATTTTGGCTCACAGTTTTGGTGGATTCAGTCACCAGTTCCTAGGTGGAAATGTCTTGGCAAAACAGCATGGTAGAGGAAAAGCTGTTTATGTCATAGTGGCCAAGAAACAGACAGGAAGAGATGGGATTGAGAATACACCATTCTAAGTCATGCCCTCAGTGATCTGTGCCTTCCCACCAGTTCCCACCTCAGAAGGTGAGACTTTTGGGGGATACGTGAGATCTAAACAACATTGAGTGGCAGCAACAATAACAAATCAAAATAAAACAAAACAGGCTACTCAGGGTGCTGTAACAAAGGACTACAATTGAGTGCTTTTTAAAACAACATGAATTTTCTGTTACATTTTTGGAGATTGTAAGTCTGAAGTCAAAGTGTGGGTAAAGCCATGCTTACTCTGAAGTCCATATGGGAGAATTCTTCCTTGCCTTTTCTTGATTTTGGCATTCACTGGCTTGTGGAAGTAAAACTCCATTCTCTGCCTCTTGTGTTTATTGAGCATCTGTACCCTTTATGTTTTTATCTCAAAATGATGTTCTTTCTATGTTTCTTTTCTCTTCTTCTCTCTACCTTGATTTTTTGCTGGCTATGATAAAGGGGAATGAAATGCCCAACCTATGTCCAGTACAAACTCATGTTCTCTAAAATTGGAGAGCGAATTTTAGGAAAAATGGAGGTGAAGAACAGAATATATTTATTGAGAGAAAGTAAGCTTCTGTCTGAAGAGAGACAGAAGGGATCCCGAGTGGGTTGTCAAGGACTCTGTCTTTTCCAGGGACTTTTATAGAGTAAAACCATGGATTCAAGAGAGGGGAAAACTGGGAACTCACAAGGCAGATGGGCATAAGGTGAGAGGTAACTACAGTTAGCCAATAAGATCAATAGTTCAGGTAAAAGTTGATTATATTAGGGACAAATGGAGAAGCCAGTCATGTAGAAAGTGGGCATTCTTATGGAGCAGTTACTCTTCTCTAGGGGGATGGGAACTGTTTAGGGTATCAATCCTCAGGATATGGGTGCATTTGTTGGTCTTTTGTCTTGAGGCCTGGCCCACAGCAGGAGGCGTCAGTCTCCCGCAGCTGCCAGGTGTCTGCGCTGGCTCCATTGAGGATCCAGCCCTGTCTCACTGCCTATAATGTTTTTAACTAACTCAGCTGCCTGCTACAGTTGAATCCAGTCCTTTTTGTTTTTATTTTGAAATAATATCTTGCTCAGTTGTCCAGGCTGAGCTTGAACTTGTGATCCTCATACCTCAGCCTCCCAGGGTGTAGGAGTCGCAGGCATGTGTTACTGCTCTTGGTGTCTTTTCTTCTTATAAGGGTGTTAGTCATTTGAATTAAGGATTTGCCATGTTCGAGTATGATCACATCTTGATTTAGTTAATCAACAACACTATTTCCGGTATAAGTTCCCACTTGCACATTCTGGAGGTCAGGCCTTGTGACGGTTAACTGATAGTGTGAACTTGAGTAAGAAATGTCCAACTAAACTGAATCAGCATAGTTCTTGGTGCAGAAGACTCAACCTTGGAAAGATCATCGCCAGAATGGTATAAAAGGGAAATGAGGAAAGAAGATTTGCTTTTGTTTCTTTGGAGGAGTTCCAACTTTTGCCTTGTCCATCATCTCCCTAATTCCAGTGCAGATCCTTCAGCATTCTGATATAGACTTGCACAGGACCTACAGTGGTCTCCAGGCTTTTGACTGGATGCCTCAGATTTCTGTTATACAGATAGATCTTTTGCCCTCTTCCACACTTGACCCTGTGGGCAGTCATTATAAGACAATCTTGTAAATTCTTATGTATTTATTTGTATATCTTGCATTAAATCTGCTCCTCAGGTAAGCACTGACTGACACATTTTTGGAGGGCATAATTCAGTGTATGACTTGATAGCATAAAACATATTTTGGAGTCAATTCAACAACATATGTACACGATTTGTATGTAAAATCTGTAAAATTAAACTAAAGAAATTAAAATCTAAAACAAAGAGAGATGTCATGGGTTAGAAGACAATGTTATTAGAGTGTCAGCATATCCAAATTGATCTACAGATAATGTGTAATAATAATCTAAGCAATCTTAGTGAAAAATTCTAAATCCTGTTTTAAAAAATACACAAAAGCCCAATGAAATCAGTAGAACCAAAATGATTCTAAATCAAGACAAAATTGGAGGATTTCCAGCACTTGATTTCAAATCTCATTATGAAGCTAAAATCAGTGGTATTAACAAAAGATATCAATAGAACAGAGTACAGAATCCATAAAATTAGGCAATTTAATGGAGAAAGCAAAATCTTTTTTAGCAAGTAATGTTTAAACAATGAAACAATTGGACACATGAATGCAAAAACAAGAGCGTCAACCTGTACTTTTTTTCAAATCCATTTTATTCAAGGATAAAAAGAGAGAAAAAAAAGAAAAAGAAGAAAAAAACTACAGCAAAATTTCAAAACACTTCAATCAGGGGCAACAATGGTACATACATTGTGCATTGTCATCCCCAAATCATTCACTCAGAGCCCAAGGCATCTGCATTCAATTGTCGAAATAACACCAGCACAAATCTTTCTCTTCAGCGAACTCAGAAAGATCAGTAGTATAACTATTTTAACTAACTTTTATATACATATATATACACATATACATGTTTTTTCTTCTAGCTTGTCACACTAACAAAACCATACAATGTTTACACATGTGTCTTATTTATTTCACTAATGAGTAGGATCTTAAATTCCATCCATTTACCTATAAAAGTGTCCAGTTTATCCTTCCTTCTTTATGGCTGAGTAGTATTCCACTGTATAAAAAGATCACATCATGGGGCTGGAGATTTAGCTAAGTGGCATAAGTGCCTGCCTGGCAAGTATGAGGTCATAAGTTTGAGCGTTGATACCAAAAAAAAAGAAAAAAAATCACATCTTTATTATCTATTGCTCAGTAGATGGGCATTTAGGTTGTTTCCAAGATCTAATATAAATTGTGCTGCTATAAACATCAGTGCACATATATCACTGTGATCTGATGCTTTTAATTCTTTTGGGAAGATACCCAGAAGGAGAATAGCTGGGTTCAATGGGGCCTCCAATCCTAGTTTTCTAAGGAATCTCTATACTGATTTCTATAGTGGTTGCACCAATGTGCATTCCTACCATCAGTGGAGAAGGGTTTCTTTTTCCTTACAGCCCCTCCAGCATTTGTTATTGGTTGATTTCTTTGTAATAGCCATTCTTTCCAGGGTGAGGTGTGATCTCAGTGTTGTTTTAATTTGCATCTCTTGAATGACCACTGATTCAACCTGTGCTTTCTAAGGGGAAAATATAGGAAAATAACTTGGATCAGGCAACAATTTCTTTTCTGTTTTTTTTTTTTTAGACAAGTTCTCACTATATAGTTCAGGCTGGCCTTGAACTCACTATGTAGCCCAGACTGGCCTCAAATTCACAGCAGTCTTCTTGCCTCAGCCTCCTAAGAGTTGTGTGCCACTGTGCCTGGGTAGGGAAGAATTTATTAAGCCATAAAAAACACAGCCCTTACTAAGAATTACATTAGTAAGCTAGATTTTATTAATATGAAAAATCTCAGTTGAGTGTAGGGACACATGCCTGTAATCCTAGGACTTGGGAAGCTGAGGCAGGAGGATCACTGTGAGTTTGAGGCCAGCCTGGGCTACATACTCAGTTCAAAGCCCCTTCATGTATATAGCGAGACCCTATGTCTAACAGGAGAAAAGCAAAATGGTTTAAAAGCCTTCTCCTCTTTGAACATCATTGTTAAAAATTCTAAGCTTTGTGCAGTCTTGTCGGGGAGGTATTGTCTTATATTTCCATATAAAGGGCACAGAGTATAGAGCATACCCTGGGCACTAAGCACTGGCAACCATTTAATCCTTCAACTGGATTTTCCACATCTAGCAAGTCCTTAAAAAAAAAAATCCTAAGCATAAGACATCAACTGGGATAAAGCACATATCTGGTAAATGCTTTGTATATAGTATATATATGAAAAATTTTCACTACTAATTTAAAAAAAAATTCAGTTAAAAGTGAGCAAACAATCTGGAAATTTCACCAAAGGTGCAATACAAATGACAAAAAAGGACCTGACAGTATTTAGCTTCAGTAGTCATTAGGGAGATGAAAATTGAAACCACAGTGAGTTGTCTCTGTGACACTTAATGGGAAAAAAACCAAATAAACCAAACAGTACCAACCTCTGACAGGTCTAGAGTGTAATAGTCAGAAAACAAAATATCATCATCCAAGGCTACAGACAAATTAAACAGGTTTATTTTGACTCATGTTTCTGAAGCCTCAGGTTCAATACTAAGCAGCCCACTGGTTTGGGCCCTTGGTGAGGGCAGCACTCCATGGGGGAGGCAGAAGTGACAGAGACCAGGATCCCCCAATATCTTTCAAAACCAAACACCTCTGTGTCCTAAGAAGCTCTCCTAGGGTCCATCTTTTAAAAAGTCCAGAGCCCTTCCCAGTTTTACCACTCTGGGGACCAAGCCTATACCCATGGACCTGAGGCAGACACTCACTCAAGTCAAGGCAGGGGCATCTCTGATTCCATATCTTGCTGGTAGGAATGCAAAACTGTAGAGTTGGCAGAGTTTGACTTTGTTAGAGGTAAACAGGGGTCTTATCTAAATCTGATGAAGAAAGGTCCTTTGCAGTAGTTTGTTTTCTGAAATAGAAAAGGGTGAGAGATTTCTGTATCAGCACAGTACAGTGTTTGGGTTAACAACTTTTTTTGTTTCTCAAAATCCAGATTCACACAATTAAAAAGAATGTATTTTACCCAGGTGTAGCACACATCTGAAATCCCAGCATTCTGAGAGGCTGAGTGAAGAATATTTTAAATAAAGTTAGAGCCCTGCCTGGGCAACTCAGTGACTGAGTCAGGCCGTTTCTCAAAGTAGAAAATAAAAAGGGTTGGGGATCATGTGGCTGGACTGCCAGGTGAGTCCAACTCACAAGGCGGACTCCACAGCCCGCGTCTCCTCCTCCTCTGCCCTTCATAGTGAGTAGGGAAGTGAGCAGCAGGGGTTGCTTCAGGGACTGCGATGCTCCCACACTTCCTGATCACCAGTAGACCAGGGGTGAGAGAAGGCGCATGAGGTAAAGAACACGCATTCAGATACGGACTGAGATACATTAATACGGGCAATGTAGTTCAACAGTATGGTTACTGGATATCATGGAGTCTGGCAAGATGGTTTTCCCCAAGAACATGCCCAAAGATGCCCATGATAGCACACACACACCCTGAAGGATTTGTGATTACACACTTGCATGATTACAATGCATGAGCCAAACGATGTGGCAGTTCACCTTCAGATAATTAACTATAATTCTAGATGTTGCTCAAATTCATCCAAGCCAAGCCAAGCCAAGAAAGCCACTGTTGATGCCACTCTTGTGCAACTGGCAGTCTTTTTATTTTTCAGATCTCTATTTTCTTTGTCTTACTTTTTATTTTATTGTACATTTTAAACATACATAGTGTTAACATTATTCATAGAGAGTTTGTGCTTGTACATGGTGTAACTCACTTCTTTGTTTCCCGTTTCCCTCCTCTCCCTTTAACCTCTTGCCCTCCTTACTTGCAAAAGTTTCTATTGGTTCCTTCTCTTCTTTTGTTCCTTATTTCCCTTCCCCTTGTCCCCATTCTCATTTGAATATTTTCTTCTCATTTCCCTGTATCTATTATACATATTGGTCCTTATTTATCCTGATTTCCGTGGTGGTTACGCCAGTCTACACTCCCACCAACAGTGAGGAAAGAAGGATTCCTTTGCCCCACAGCCTCACCAGTAATTGTGACTGGTTAATTTCTTGATAACTATTCTTTCTAGGGTGAGATGAAGTCTCAGCATTCATTTTAATTTGCATTTCTTGTTGATCAGTGATGTTGAACATTTTTTCATATATTTATTTACTGTTTCGACTTCTTCTTTGGAGAAATGTCTATTCATTTCAGATACTCATTTTTGGATTTAAATTTGGGAGGGTCTGATTTTTTTGAGTTCTTTTATTTAATCTTAACTATTTTTATACATGTATACATACACATATATGTATGTTTTTTCTTTCAGCTTCTCACATAAACAAAACAGTATCTGTATGTATGCTAGATATCAGTCCTTTGAGAAACAGCTGGCAAATTTTTTTCTCACTGGGTTGTTTCTTAACTCTGTTGGTGGTTTTTTTGCTGTGCAAAAGCTTTTTAATAAGTTGGTATAGCAGGTGTTGGTTCTTTGTGATATTCCTTGGGTGACTAGGGTTTTGTTTGTAAAGTCTTTGCATTATTTATGGCTTCAAGAGTTCTACCTATTCTATCTTCCAGATAATTTAGTGCTTCTCTTTTAATATTTATATCTTTGATCCATTTTGATTTTATGTTAGTGCATGGGAGAGATATAGGTCTAGATTTAAACTTTGGCATGTGGAAAGCCAATTTTCTCACAACTATTTATTAAGGGGGTTATCTTGCTTCCAGTGAAGATGTTTGCCTCATTTGTCAAATATAAATAGCTGTTTGGGGCGGTTTCTGTATCTTCTAATCTGTTCCATTGATCCTCTGGTCTGTTTTTTCCCCCCAGTATCACACTATTTTTATCACAGTAGATTTATAGTGTAATTTCAAATCAGAGATTGTGACAACCCCTGCCTTGCTTTTGTTGCCCAGAACTACTTTTGCTGTTCTAGGTCTTTTTTGGTTCCAAATAACTTTTAGCATTGTTTCCTCTAATTCTGTGACATGTACATTGGAATGTTGATTAAGGTTGCATTAAATCTGTATAACAATTTTGGAAGTATGGCCATATTCACTACCTTGGTTATTTCTTTCCAAGAACAAAAGATACTTTTCTATTTTCTGATATCCTCTTTGATATCAGAGTACTGTAGTGTTCAATGTAGAGGTGTTTACTTTGTTAGATTGATTCCTAGATACTGCATTTTTATGGGTGGTTTTATAAAAGGTGTTATTTCCCTTTTTGCCTCTCTCCATGATTTTATTAGTGTACAGTAATGTTATTGACTTTTGAGTGTTGCCTTTTTATCCAGCTATATTACTGATTTTGATTATTATACCTAGAAATCTTTCAATGGAGTTTTGTGGGTCTTCTATGTAGAGTATCATATCATCTGCAAATGAGGACACTTTAAATTCCTCCTTTCCTATCCTTATTCCTTTTATTTCTCTCTTTTGTTCAGTTGCTCTGGTTAATGTTTCCAGTACTAATTGAATAGGAGTGGTGATCATGGACATCCTTGTCTCACTCCTGATTTTAGAGTGAAAACTTTCAGTTTTTTTTGTCTTTTTGAGACAGACAGGGTCTTGCTATGGAGTTCTGGCTGGCTTTGGGTTCACTTTGTACCCCAGGCTGGTCCTGAATTTGCCACAGTCCTCTTGCTTCAACCTCCTGAGTGCTGGTGTTACAGAAGTATACCACCACGCCCAGCCCAAACTTTCAGTTTTTGTCCATTTAGAATGTTGTTGGTTTGTCATAGATAGCTTTTATAGATTGAGATAAAGACTATCTGTTCTAATTTTCTGTAGGTTTTCCATGATGAATAAGTGTTGGACTTTGTAAAACAGTTTTTGTGTGTCTATCAAGATGATCATATGATTTTTGTGCTTGACTCTGTTAATATGGTATACTACACTTATTGATTTGTGTATTTTAAACTATTCCTGCATCCCTGGGATGAACCTTACTTGGCCATGGCATATAATAACTTGCTGCATTCTATTTACTAGTATCTTATTGAGAATTTTTACATCTAGGTTCATTAGGCATATTGGTCTATAGTTCTCTTTTTTGGCTGGGCATTTCTCTGGTTTTTTTTTTTTTTTTGTATCAGGGTCATGATTACTTCCAAGAATGAATGTGAAAGTATTGTTTCCCTTTCTGTTTCATTAAAGAGTTGAAGAAGTAGTGGTATTAGGTCTTCTCCAAATTTCTTGTAGAATTCAGCGGTGAATTCATCAGGACCTGGATTTTTTTGTTGTTGGGTAGGTTATTAATTATATCTTAACTTCCATGGACTAATTTTGGTTTGTTTGGAATTTTTGTATCTTCTTGAATCAGCTTTGGAAATTTATATGTATTTCTTCTGTAATTAGAAGTTCTTGAAGTAGGTATTGTTGATCTTCTGGACTTAACAGCATCTTATGATTTCACCCTTTTCATTCCTAATTGCTTGGATTTGACTCACTTCTTTCTTTTTTTGATAGTGGTGGCTAAGAGTTTGTCAATTTTATTTAAACTTTCAAAGAATTAACTCTTTGTTTCACTGATTCTTTTTATTGTTGTCTTAGTCTCCATGTATTAATATCTGCTCTGATCTTTATAATTTCCTCCCTCCTATGAGCTTTGGCCTTGATCTCTTTTTCCTAGAAGCTTGAGGTGCAACATTAAGTTGTTTATTTGAAGTTTTTCTGATATACTATGAAAAAATATACTATGAATTTCTCATGTCCCATAAGTTGCTTTCATTGTATCCCATAAATTGCAGTGTTTTACTGGCATTATTGTTAAATTGTCGAATATGTCTAATATTTTTCTTTAATTTCTTTTGTGACCCATTCATTTTTCAGGAGGGTGTTATATAGTTTCACTGTGTGTATGAATTCTTTGTGGTTTCTTTTGCTATTGATTTCCAATTTCTTTGCATTATCATAATAAACATGGCATAAATTCAATTCCTTTGCAAGCACTTAGGCATATTCTGTGAGCTCATATGTGGTCTATTTTTTTATTTAAATTTTTTTTTTAATTTTAGAGAGGATAGAACCAAGGAAAATAAAGCAGAATAAAACCAATCAAAATAAGCCAAAATAAGTGATACAGGACTTCCAAACATTATGAAATCAATACTAGTTACCACAATGCCTTTGTTGTCTTCAAAACAGCTGCAGATATCACCTTTGGACATATAGAAATTGAACAGAATAGAATAGAAACAATAAAAACAAAACAATGAATGCAATAAAGGAGATCTAAACAAGCCAGTAGTGAATACATAATGGCTTCCACAACATGTCTTGCTGTCTTTTAAATAGCTGCTCATGCCATCAGAGTTAACATAAAACAAAAGAAAATAAAAATCCAACTCAACAAAACAATGAAAATGATATGGCTTCTGGGTGGGGACTTCCTCCTTGTGGGGCCGGGTTCTCTCCCTTCACAGTCTGTGAATGGTGCTGACTCACAGAGAGAGGCTTGAGTCTGGCTCTCCCCACGCTGGCAGCAGCCTGTGCATGGTACTGGTTTCCAGGTGAGGATCTACTCCCTGTGAGACCTAGTTCTCTGAGAGAACTCATAGTCTGCTAATGACACTGACTCATGGAGAGAGGCTTAGGTCTGGCTCTCCCCATGCCTGCAGCAGCCTGTGCCTCTATGTGGCCTATTTTTTAGAATAGCCTGTGTTCAGCTGAGAAGAATGTATATTATGATGCTGTGGAACAAAACACTCTAGACATCTACTAAGTCCTTTTGTTGTAAATTTTGGTTCAGTTCTGATACTTCATTGTTAATTTTTTTAGTTTGGTCTACTTGTGATTGTGGAGTATTGAGGTCCCCAATGCAATTGTATTAGTGCTTATTTGATTTTTTAATTTTTAATTTATGTATTTTTATTTTATTCTTAAATGTCTGTTAATATTTGTTTTGCATACTTGGGTGCCCTGATATTTGCTGCATATGTATTTATGATTGTTATCTCTTCTTGGATTCTTCAGAAGAATATTGTGAAATTTTCTGTCTCTCTTAATTAATCTTAGCTTGAAATTCACTTTGTAAACAGAAAAGCTACTCCTGCTTTTCTCCAGTTCCTGTCACCTGGAGTCCTGTTTTCCATCCTTTGACTTTCAGTCTATGAATTTCTTTTTTAATTAAATGTGTTTGTTACATGCAGGATATTGTTGGATTTTACTTCTTGATCCAATCTCCCATCTATTTGTTTTGACTGGTGAATTGAAACCATTAACATTGATGGTTCTAACTCATGTGTGTTGACTTGTTTTGTCTACTTATTTTGTCATGTTGTTTTCTCATTGTTAGTTCCTTTTACTTTCTCTCTGTTTAATCGGTTGCCTTGCTAGATTCATCCTGTTTGGGTTCATGGACTTATAATCATTGCTATGTTTCTAGAATGTTCTTCAGAACATTGTGGAGTGCTGGTGTGGTGAATTTCCTCATGTTCTTTGTCATGGAAGTGTGTTATTTCTTCATTAATTTTGAAAGATGGTTTTTCAGGGTATATCAAGCTGGATTAGAGTTTGTTTATTTTAGGGCTTGAAATACTTCACTCCAAGCTCTCATTGACTTGTGTTGAGAAGTCTACAGTGATTCTGATGGACTTTCCTTTATATGTGATTTGTTTCTTTCTTTTTTTGTTGTTAAATTTTTTTCAAATCCATTTTATTTCAAGGAAAAAAAGAAGGAGAAACAAATCTTAAACAAATTTCAAAACACATCAATCAGGGAGCAGCAATGGTACATACATTGCACATTGTCATCCTCAAATCATTCACCCAGAGCACAAGACATCTGCATTAAATTGTCCAAACAATACAAGCACAATTTTTTTCTTTTCAGTGAACTCAGAGAAGTCATTAGTATAACTAGTTTTTTATACACACACACATACACTTATATACATATTCTATACATATACATATGTTGTTTCTTTCAGCTTTTCACACTAATGAGACAATACACTATTTGCATGTGAGTGTCTGATTTATTTCATTTATGAGTATGGCTGCAAGTTGTATCCATTTACCTATAAAAGTGTGAATTGTTTCTTTAAGAACTTTTAATATTCTTTTTTTCTGTTGAATTTCTGGAACCTTGACTATTATGTGCTTTGGTGTATTTTTTATAATCATGGCAAATTGGACTTCTATATCCCTCACTAATCTGTTATCAGACTCTTTTACCTGATTGGGAAGTTTTAGACCATTACTTCTTTGAACAGGTTTTTTATATTGTTCATAATATATCCTGTTTTTTCATCAGCTCCAACCTTATGTATTTTTTTTCCTTTGTATCATCTAGCAGCTGCTGGATTCATTTTTCATGGTCTCTTACTATTTTTAAGATATCTTTCTTTTCATGATTATAGAAATCAGAAATCCTGTCTTCTATAGCTAATATTCTTTCCTCACATTAGCTCATTCTGCTATGTATGCTTTTTTTTTTTGAGACAGTGTCTTACTATGCAGTTCAGGCTAGGCTTGAACTCACATTGTAGCTCATGCTGGTCTTCAACTTGCAACAATTTTCCTGCCTCAACTTCCTGAGTCCTGCCATTACAGGCATGTCCCACCATGCCCAGCCTTTGTTTATCCTTTCAATGAAATTTTTAATGTTCTGATTATCTGTTTGAATATGTCTCATACATTCCATATTTTTCATATACTGTGTATTAATAATTTCCATCATTTTCCTAAGCTCCTGCATTTTTTTTTATCTGTATCTGCTTACAGTCACTCAGAATGTCTTTTTTTTTTTTTTAAAGATTTTATTTAAAGAGAAACAAAAGCATGTAAAGAGTAGAGATAATGCAGAATTCCAAAAAAAAGATAAACAATAAGAAATCACTAGTTAATAAATTACATATTATCCTCTTAGTGTCTTTTTTTAAAAGAAATTTAAATTTTATTTATTTTGTATTTTAAAGAAGGTAAAATGCAATGTAAAAAAGAACAGAACAAAGCAGATCAGAACAGAACAATGCAAGTGGCACAGGATTTCAAAGCAACACTACAGGAGATCAACAGTGGCTACTGTAATGTCTCTTGTCTTCTTCAAAATAGTTGTCCATATCTTCACACAGAATGGATTCAAGCAAAACAAAATAGTATAAAACTGATCAAAATGGAAGAATGAAATAATTACAAGCCTTCAAAATCAGACAATAGGAAAATCAACAATGGCTTCCATAATGTCTCTTCTCTTCAAAATAGCTTTGCATACCTTCATATATATTGAAATTAAATAATGCAAAACAGACCAAAACCACTCTGAACAAACTTCACAACATGATGATAGGAAATCAGCGATGGCTACCTTAACATCTCTTTTTCTTCAAAGTAGCTGTTTGTATCATCCTGCATAACACAATCACTTCTTGTAAACTCTTTAGGGGTTGATCTAGGCATGCATAAACATCTACATGTATAGCTACCCTTTCTGTATTAGAGGGAAAAACAAAACAAAACAAAACAAAATAAATTACTAGAAAAACAAAAAAGAAAAAAGATAAAAATAACAAGGAGCCAAAAACAATAACAATATAGGTTTTCAAAACAAGGTGGTAGGAATATAATTAAGGTTGTTATTTTGCATAGTAATATTCAAAAGAGTTCCTCATATTACCAGATATAAATATGCAAAGTTGATATAATCCTATGAATGTTAACTGTTTTGCTTCAAGAGCTAATAGAATTACTAATGCAATCATCTTAGCTATCTTAACTGTGTATATACAAATTTCTGTCTTTTTTCTTTTCCCTTCCTTTTTTTCCTCCTTTTCCCTGAGTTGTATTTTCTCCTTTGAGCATATTCTTAGCCTTTCACAATGTTTATTGAGGATTTTGTATCTTATTTACTCTTTTAGTTTCTTATACTAGAGGGACAATGTGGTATTTAAACATATGAGTTTGGTCTCACTTATGAGTATGGTCTCAAGTTGCACTCATTTAGCTATTAAAGCCTCAATATGATCCTTCTTTATAGATGAGTAGTACTCCATTGTATAAAAGTACCATATCTTTTTTATCCATTCCTCAGTTGATGGGCTTTTAGGGTGTTTCCAAGATTTGGCTATTACAATTTGTGCTGCTATAAACATGGGTGCACATACATTACTGTGGTATGATGTTTTCAGTTCTTCTGGGAATATGCCCAGAAGTGGAAAAGCTGGATCAAATGGGACTTCCAATTCCAGCTTTTTGAGGAACCTCCACAGTGGTTGCACCAGTCTACGCTCCCACCAACAGTGCAAAAGAGTTCCTTTTTCCTCATGGCCTCTCCAGTATTTGTTGTTGGAAGTTTTCTTTATCATGACCATTCTTTTTGGAGTGAGAGGGAATCTCAGTGTGGTTTTAATTTGTGTTTCTCTAATGACCAATGATGCTGAACATTTTCTTACATAGTTACTGACCATTTGTATTTCTTCAGCTGTGAAGTGTGTATTCATCTCAGATGCCCATTTTTGGATTTGGTTGGGTCTTTATCTGGTTTTGGTATTAGGGTAATACATGCTTCCAGGAATGAATTAGGGAGAATTGCTTCCCTTTCAATTTCACTGAAGAGTCTGAGTAGTGTTGGCATTAAATCTTCCTTGAATTTTTTGTGGAACTCAACAGTGAACCCATCAGGACCTGGGCTTTTCTTTTTTGGTAAGATTTTAATTACATTTTCAATTTCATTAATTGAAATTGGGTTATTCAGTAGTTTTACATCTTCTTGATCCAGCTTTGGTAATTCATGTTTCTAGGAATCTGTCGATTTCTTCTTTGTTATCAAACATGTGAGACTAGAGGTTTTCAAAATAAATATTGGTTATCTGCTGTATTTCCAAAGTGTCTGTAGTGATTTTGCCCCTTTCATTCCTTATTGCATGAATTTGAGTTTTTCTTTCCTTTTTAAAAATAAGGTTGGCTAGGGCTTATCAATTTTATTTATTCTTTCAAAGAACCAACTCTTTGTTTCATTAATTCTTTGTATTCTTTTCTTAGTCTCTATTGCATTAATTTATGCTCTGATCTTTATAATTTCCTCCCTTCTTTTGGCTTTGGGCTTGACTTGCTCTTCTTTTTCTAGATGTTTGAGGTGTAGCATCAGGTTGTTTATTTGTGTTTGTTCTGTGTTCCTGATGTGGGAATTCATCGCAGTATTTTTTCCTCTGAGGACTGCTATCATTGCATCTCACAGGTTCCAATAAGTTGTATTTGTATTTTCATTTGCTTGTAGATATTTTTTAATTTGTTCTTTAATTTCCTCTATGACCCATTGATTGCTCAGGAGTGTATTTTTTAATTTCCATGTGTTTGTGGAGTTTTTGCAGCTTCTTTTGTCATTAATTTCTAGTTTCATAGCAGTGTGATCAGATAACATGCATGGGATAATTTCAATTTTTTTCTACTCAAGCATGTTTTATGGGCTAGCATATGGTCTATTTTAAAGAATATCTCATGTGCAGCTGAGAAGGATTTATATTCCACTGTCATTGGGTGGAACACTCAGTACATGTCTACTAAGTCTATTTGTTCACAGGTGTGATTCAGTTCTGTTCTTATTTGATTTTCTGTCTAGTTTATCTCTCCTTTTGTATCAATGGAGTGTTAAGGTCTCCTGTTATGGTTGTGCTATTGCTTATTTGATTTTTATTTCTATTAATATTTGTTTTACACAGCTGGGTGCTCCCAAATTTGGTGCATATATATTTATGATTGTTATCTCTTCCTCTTGAAGTTTTCCCATAACTAGTATGGAGTGACTTTCTTTATCTCTTCTGATCATTCTTGATTTGAACTTCATGTTATCTGCAAACAGAATAGTTATTCCTTTTTTGGGGGGGTCCTGTTGCATGAAGTATTGTTTTCCATCCTTTGACTTTCAGTCTGTGATTTTCTTTTTGGGTTAGATGCATTTCTTTAATACAGCATATGGCTGGATGTTGTTTCTTGATCCATTCTGCCAGTCTGTTTCTTTTAATTGAGGTGAATTGAGGTAATTTACATTAATGGTTATAACTGTTATATATTGGCTTATTGTTGACATGATATGTTTCTGCTGTTGTATCTTTACCTTTCCATTCTGTTTAATTGTCTGCCTTGCTTAGTGGTTTTTTTCCTATGTGTATCTAGAATGTCTCTCAGTATTCTTTGTAGGGTTGGTTTAGTGATCACAAAGTTCTTCAGCTGTTCTTTGTCATGGAAGTATCTTATTTCTCCATCAATTTTGAAGGACAGCTTTTCAGGGTACATTAATCTGGGTTGGAAGTCATTTTCCTTTAGGATTTGAAATACTTCACTCCATGTTCTTCTCGAATTCATTGTGTTGAGATGTCTGCTGTGATTCTGATGGCTTTCCTTTATAGGTGATCTGTCCCATCTCTCTTACAGCTTTTAATATTCTGTTTTTTATGTTGAATTTCTGTGATGTTGCTTATTATATGTCTAGATATAGTTTTACTTTGCTTATGGTCTTTTGAAGTTCTAAATGCTTCACTTATTTGTATGTCAGTTTCCTTTCCCATGTTTGGGAAATTTTTGGCTATTACTTTTGTAAATAATCTTTTTATATCATTTGTGTTGTCACCTTTTTCATTTACACATATCAATTTCATGTTGTTTTTCTTTGCATCATATTGCAACTGTTGGATTCTTTTCTGTTTTTTTATTTTAAAGAGGGTAAAATTAAACACAACAAAGCAGAACAAAACAGAACACAAAAAAGCAATGTAAGAGATATAAATTTCAAAGCAAGACCATCAGAGATCTTCACTATATATCATATTGTCTCTTGTTTTCTTCCAAATAGTTGTCCATATCTTCACATACAGAGAATTCACATGAAATAACATAGTATAGAACTGATCTGAACAGGATGAAGAAGGTATTTTAGGTCTTCAAGACAGACAATAGGGAAGTCAACAATGGTTGTCATAGTGTCTCTCAATCTCTTCAAAATAGCTTTCAATATTTTCATGAATGTTTAAACAAAACAAAACAGTCTAAAATCAATCTAAACAAAGAATAGTAGTATTGCTGGATTTCACATCATGGCGCTACGGAATCAACAATGGGTACTGCAGTGTCTTCTTTTCTTCAAAGTAGTTGTTCACTTTATCATGCATTATTATATAATCAGTTCTCATAAACTGTCTATAGGTTCTATGCATGCATGAGTCCCTACATGTATTTTTATACTTTCTGTATTAGAGGGAAAAACAAAACTTAGCAAGACAAAACAAAACAAATTCCTACAAAAACATGAATGAAAAAGTCATGTAAAACCATAGTACAAGGTGATCTACAATGGTTACTGTGTTGTCTCTTGTTATCTTCAATAGAATTGTCTATATCAACCAGGAATAATTGAATATAGCAGTATAATCAAATATAGCAGTACATAACAATATTAATAAAAATAAAACATGCAGACAGTATAAAACTTCTAAGGCAGGTAATAATCAACCATAGTGGATATTCTAGTGAATCTTGCCATCTTCAGTTCACTTACCTATACTCTCAGACTTGATACTATCAATCATAACAGCTTTGAATAAAATCTATCAATACAAAATAGCAGTCTAACAAACCAGATTCAATTACGATCAGTCATGGTAAAACAGTGTAGGTTTTACAGAGCTTTAGATTAAGTTAATATGAAATTAAGGATGATTACAGTATTATATCCTGTTATTTTCAGGATTACTGTCTGTGTCCTCAAATCTAGTACAGGTAGAATGACTGGAACAGAATATAATACATCTAAGCAGAGTAGTGTGAATAATGTGGGTTTTAAGTCCTGGTACACTATTAACAATATAGCTTCTCAAGGCCATCTATGTTAGAGATTCTAGTTATCCTTCTCTGCCTTGTTCCTGATATGCTATTTTTCTACCTTTTTTTGTCTAGTTTTCTCCTTCATTCTACTGCCTACCCCACTCATTGAGGCCTTTCTGCCTCTGTTTCTAAAATCCTGGTATTTTTTTTCTCTCTCTCTAGAACAACCTTCAGTATTCTCTGTAGGGTTGGATTGGTGGTCACAAACTCCCCCAGTTCCTCTTTGTCATGGAAGCATCTTGTTTCTCCATTAATTTCTAGTGACAGTTTTGCAGGGTACATCAATCTGGGCTGGAGGTTATTTTCTTTCAGAACTTGGAATATTTCACTCCAAGTTCTTCTTGATCTGATGGTCTGTGTTGAGAAGTCAGCCATGATTCTGATGGGCTTACCTTTATAGGTAATCTGTTTCTTTTCTCTGATGGCTTTTAATATTCTGTTTTTATATTGAATTTCTGGTATCTTGATTATTATATGTCTGGGTGTAGATCTGTTTTGGTTGTAGGTGGCTGGAGTTCTGTATGCTTCACATAACCAAATGTCATTTTCTTTTCCCATGCTTGGGAAGTTTTCCTTAATTATTTCCATGAATAGCCTTTGTAATTCACCTGTATGTATTCCTGCTTCTTCATTCACATTTCTTATTCTTAAATTGTAGATTCTCTTGTCATCTTCTAGCCTTTGTATTGTTACTGCCTGTTTCTTTGTTATTTTTAAGAGATCTTTCCTTTCATGATCACACATTGCAAACTTGTCTTCTAGTTTTGATAGTCTATGCTTAGTTTCTTTTAAGGAGTTTTGCCATCTTTCAATGGAGTTTTTAATTTCCTGGTAGTCTCTTTGAATCTGCTTCATGTATTCTATACTTTCTTTATATTCTTTATCGAATGTTTCTCTTCTTTTTTTGTGTTCCTCCCTTCTTCTGTCTGTATCTTCCTGAGAGATGCTTCCTGAGAGCATTTCTTTTATTACTCTACTCATATCTTGCTTTACCTGATTTAACATTTCAGTTTTGAGCTCATCTACAAGGTCCTGAAGATATCTCTTAATGTCCATTGAAGCCATGCCTGATGTGTGTTTGCCTCACTCAGTCTCGCTTGTTTTTCCTTCTCCTGGATCAGTGCTCTCAGGGTTCTGTCTGGGGGCCTCCTCCTGCCTCTCTCTCCTGTCATGGTCCTGGCTTCCTCCACACAGATTACAGTGCAGGTCCTTCCCCCTTCCCTGTTGGCCACGTTTCCTCTGAAGCATGATGGCAAGGGACATCTGCCCTCTCCTGACTGCTCTTGTCACTGAGGTACAAGCAGCAGCTATGTATGCCTGCCTCTCCCCACTGGGCCAGCCAAACTTCAGGAGCCTTCACCCGGTTAGTGCGTGCTAGGTGCAGGGAATCAATTTGGGATGGCTCATTGGGTCCCGGTCAGGGGTTTGCCCCAGTCTTAGCAAATCCCATGAATCTGCTCTGGGGAAGGAACAACCAACTGAAGTCACTGTCACTCCCAGTTCAGGCTCCTCCTGCCCGATTCTACATGTTGCCCATTTGGTCACACCTTTCCCATTGGGGGGGTCTCATTCCCATCACTTACAGTGGGCCAATGAAGGTCCCTTCACCAGCTCCACTCTGTTGTGCTCACCAACTCCTGACTTCAGTACTACTGTGGTTCCTGTGAGTGGCAACAGGAACGAGTTTGGATTCAAGACGGTGCAAACTTGGCAGGTCATTGCGAAAATGCTGTGTCCTGTAATTTTTAGCTGTTTCAGTTGTAGTCCCAAAGTATTTGATGAGATTTTTTATGTTTTAATTTCTTCCTGTGTCAAGAGGCTACATCTCCCTCTGTCTGGGTCTCTCCAGGGTGTTTTATTCTGGCATATGAGTTGTTTCTCCTGGGAAGCTTTGTATTTTGTTGCTCACTGATCAGCCATCTTGACTTCTCCACATTATTTTCTTCGTAATAAAAAGTTATACTTGCAGCCAGGCATTATGGCTCATGCCTGTAATCCCAGCAGTCAGGAGGCTGATGCAGGTGGATTGTTGTGAGTTCGAGACCAGCCTGAGCTACAAAGTGAGCTCAAGACCAGCCTGAACTGCATAGAGGCTCTGTTTCAAAAAGACTAAAAAAAAAAAGTTATACTTGCATTGCAGTGCATGTCCATCATCCCAGCACTCAGGAGGTTGAGACAGGATCACCATGAGTCTGGGGCCACCCTGGGTCACATGGTATACTCAAGGTCAATTTAGATTATGTAATGAAAACCTGTGTCATAAAACAAAACATGAAATTTCAAAGATACATGAAGCTGTATTGGAGGACTATAAAGACTATGCAAGAGTATACATGCATATATTTTGAGAATCTTCTGCTAACTAAAAAAATTTGAGATGTTTTGCTTTTGAATCCAACAAGTCTCAGATCTTTTCTATTTTCTCTAAAATCTGAGTTTTTTTTAAAGTGTGGTACTGGAGTTGGCATGTGCTAGATAGCACTTTATCACCCAGTGATACTCCTTGTCTATTATTTATTTATTTGTTAACTTGGAATCAGTGACTTGTTATGTTTCCAGGCTGATTTTGATTTTAAACTCATGGGCTCAAGTGATCCTGCTGCCTCAGCCTTTTGAGTAGCTAGGACTATATGTTCACACCACCATATTTGCCTTACTAAAGCTTATCTCTTTATCAGGATCTATAGCCAGCCAATAGAAGGCACATGGTATCTTCAGTATTCTTCCTCAAACTTTCTTTCACTGTTGCTGAGTATATTAGGTACAAAGACCCTGCCCAGCATGTAGCTTTCTTGCCCACTGTTCCATATCCCTCCTTTGTCTCTGTATAAAGCCCTGTTATATAGGTGAGCTCCTTATGATTTTTTATAAGGTCTTCCTAGCATCCTAGGCTGGCCTCTAATACAGGTAGTCCTCCTGATTCAGCCTCCCAAGTGCTGGAATTACATACATTCACTACCACACTTGGAAGATGACCTTTCTTGAGAGAAAGATAATGTATTCTTAGGTTTTCAGCCCTTGAAATAAAACATTTTCTTTCTACTAACTCTTTCTTCTAAATATTGGCTCTTGATTGGTGAACAGACAGACTTGAGTCCACTAACAGATGATGTGACTATATTTGGAAAATGTAATTTACCACAGCACTCTTTTTCAAGAAATCAGTATTTTTGTTTGGTTTGGTTTGGTTTTAGGGTGCCAGTGATTGAACCCAGGACCTTGCATATGCTAGAAAATGTTTTATGACTGAGTTACACACCCAGGCCAAGCAATTAGGCTTAATATATTATATTTAGTTTTTTTTATTTCTCAAATATATATACTTCTCTGCCTCTCTGCTTTCTCTTAGAATATTACAGTCTCAAAAATCTGTGCTTTTCAGACTCTTCTTACCACATTCATGCTCTTGGCAACTTTGACTGCCAAATCAACTTCATTATTAGCACTAGGGTACAAATCTAGGGATTCAATTCTCCTGGGATTTTCATATTTTCCATTTTAAAAATAAAGTCATTAAACTGGTAATAAAAGAGGAAAATGAATAACATTAATTTTTCTTTCTTTGAAAGTAATTACATACTCACTGGAGGAAGTTGAGAAAATAGTAAATTTTAAAAGGAAAAAAATAAAATCATTTGTGTTGAGTTTGAATTTCAAAAGGTTAAGGAATCTCAATGATTTCTTGAAAACACACAATATACTCCCCTATCCATCCCCTAAGCCTATTTAGGGAAACATCATAATATGAAAAAGTAAGTTTAAGAAGTCTACATCTTTTCCCAATGTTAATTACCTAGACAATATCAACAGAGAGAGAGAGATAAAGAGATATGCCTCCACCAGGTAAAACCCCAAACTGGATTGAGGCTATCACTGTGGATTCCTAAGCAGATGAAGGTACTGTGTTTCCCCAAGAATAGACCTAACCATAAAATAATAAGCCCTGAAAACTGAAGATCAAATATGCCAGCTCCTACCAGAGATGGTGGTGCATACCTATGATCCCAGGGCTTGGGAGGCTGAGGTAGGAGGATCATTATGAGTTTGAGACCAGCTTGGGCTACAAAGTGAGCTCGAGGTCAGCCTGTCTCAGAAAAACAAACAAACAAAAAATCCAGCCCCAACAAGCCTATCCTTTCCTTATCTGCCTTACAGAATAGCCACTGAGAAAAAGAATAGTGAGGCAGAATCTTCTGTATGACTCTGGCCATCATTATAATAGTGACCAGCTAGGGTTTACTTTTCAGTTTAGGTCTTACTTTGGGGGAAACATGGTAGATAGGTAGGTGGCCTCAGGGGTCCTGAGGAAAAGCAGGCTCCCTTTCATAAGGATCTTAATGTCAGGATGCCTGAGGTTTTTAAATCTAGTCAACCAGATGGGATTTTCCTGTGCTGTGACAGACAGAAGACTGAACTACTTATTGCAGCTGCTGAATGCTCATGTATGATAGAAGTTGTCTTTCTTTATTTCCATCCACCTAAATGAGACAGAGCGTTTTTACTTGCCACATGTATTGGTCAGCTTTCCTTTTGCTAGGGCAAAATATATTACATCCACAATTCAAAGGAGGAGAAGTTTACTTTCAAGGGGTTCGGTCTATGGTGGGATGGCTCCAAGACAGGAACATCATGGTAGAAGGGTGTGGTGGAGAGAAACTTCTCAATTCTGGGCATCCTAGGAGCAGAGAGCTGGAGATGAGCCTGGAAAGCAATGGGCCAAGGCTAGGTTACAGTCCCCATGGTCATGTGTCTGCATCCCACCTAGAAGCACCCAGAGGCATGCTTTACTAATCTCCTAGGTTTCCTCAAACTAATCAAATTAACAGTCTGCAGATTACTTTCTCTTTTGGCACTTTCACAGCTTTAGACTCAGACTTACTGTTTTTGGCAAGTATTTTTTGTCCCTAATTATTTTAGTATAGTCTGTTACAGAGCTGAATTTATACTGAGTATGTTCTCTATATTTTGACTGGCACAGATTTCTATTTTAACCTTTACACATAACAATCCATACCTATAAATAGTCTCACAACAGTATTTCTGAACTGTAGATATAGTTACTATTGAAATTGAAGGTAGAAACTTTGAGACCTTCAGAAAATAAGGAATATTTTCTCAAATTATTTTATAACACAGTGTTCTTAATTTCATCTACTAAAATAAACATTGTTAACATTCAGTTCTATATTTTGCCACTCATTTATTCCTCTAAAAATGTGGGCAGTTTTCTTGTTATATAATTAAGATTACATAGAATATGCTACTTTGTAACTTGCCCATGTTATAACTAGACTTCCACAATAATTGTTAATGGCTTAGCAATACTTCAATAATAGATGGAGATTGTTTCATTAATCAACTGCCATCTGATATTTTGGTTGCTTCCAGATTTTCACTACTATGAAAAACAATGAAATTATATTTGAAAAGGAACATTTGTGCATAGCTGTGATCATTTTAAAATTTGTGGAAATTCTGGGTCAACAAGCTTGCAAAAATTTAAATTCTTGGGCTGAGATATAGCTCAGTGGCAGAAGCACCTGCCTGGCAGGCAAATGGTCCTGAGTTCAATTCCCAGTACAAAAAAAATTTAAATTCTTTGATTGTGATAGCCAATGGCTTTTGAGGAATGTTATATCATTCAATTCTCCCTTGGACTCTCTGCATATTGCAGTTCCTTTTAAAAGCACAAAACAAACTTTGAGTTGGGTAGAAACAATGTCACCTAAAACAAATCCTGTTTCAGAAAGTTTGCAAGATCTTGTCTGTTCTGTCTATGTCTACCACTTTCCCCTTGCCTACCTTGCTCTAGATTTGACTTTAAATCTCAGCTTTCCAAGATCTTTCCTGCCTTATAGTTCTCCAATACCTTTATTTCTGATTTAAATGCTCATTCTCCTTCTTGTGCAATGTTTCCTCCTTTTCATCCCAGAAGTCTCAATCTCTCATTCCTCAGGTCTCTGGAAGTCTGATGGAAGGATGAGTGGGGTGGGTCTGGTATTACAGAGCAAATTTTCATCTACTATTGCTAGAAAGTGTAACATGTTTACATGCAAATCTAAAAGTTTGGTTCTTGTCTGTTCCTAGTGGTATCTCTTCCCAAAATCCAACCTGGACTTCCTCACAGAGTAAATTCACGATTCTAGAAGCATATCCTCAAAATTTCTAAACTAAATGGGAAGTGTTTGTCTCTAGAGAACAGAAGTTGGAGTGGTGTGGGAGACAATTTGAGTGACTCCCCTTGAATGCAGAACAGTTGCTGCAAGTTTGATTATATGGGGACTGATTTCCTTCTCTCTTCAATTGGATCTAAGCATTGCAAATAAGGCTAGCTGAGGTACTGATTTGTAATCTCTAAAGCCATCAGACAGTCTCCTGTTTCCTGGCATAATGCTTTCTATAGAAATATGGGCCCAGTGGGATGGTAGAGCCATCAGCTCCAGGAATGAAAACTGAATATAAGCCTCAAGGTAAAGAGGCTATGACTCCCCAGGGCACAAAAGTTTATATATCAGAAACCTCCATTGAATTGTGGATATAATATATTTTGCCCCAGCAACAGCCTCCTAAAACAATTCAGTTGCTACCTTAATTTAATTATGCAAATTGATTCTTCTGCATATCTTTATCTCTGCATTTTGCAGAGATGCTTTTCTCAGTACCTGGCTAACCAGATCAAGTTACTCATGTAGTTTCCACCATCCTCACTGTCACTAATCCTTAAACCACACCCTTCTTCACAAGATAATAAATTCTGGGAGAGACCAAGGATCAAGGCCTTTGTCCCCACATCCTCACAGGGATTGGGTTTAGGACCCCTTGGCTGCCCTTCACTTGGAATATGTCTTGGTGTCTTTCCTCTTGCTGTGGGTTGCATTGGAGGTGGTAGATTGGAATTAATTTGCTGGGATTCCAATAATGTGTCAATGGGATTATAAATATAACTTTTTGGATTGTGAGGAAGACTAGAAAAGGGGTTATGATACTTGGATAACTATATTTTATATTTTGGATTACAATAGTGTGGGAAGTTGGCCTTGTTGGTTTTAATCACATGTACTGATTACTTTATTAGACATTTTTAAAATTAAGAGACTTCACTAATTCCTGATATGCATCCTAATTCAGATGCTCCTTGCAACTCAACATTCTATATTTTATCTTTGCATATATACTTTTTTATGTCATTAAATTATAATTTATAACTATAGTTACTATCTTAATTTCATATTTTTTTCTTCTAGATCTTAACCTTATGGAGAATGAAAATCAGACCTGTTTTATTCACTATTTTATTATTAATTTTTATTCCTTATTTATTATTTCAAACCCAATGTGAAATGCTGACAACACAGCAAGTATTAAGTTGATATTAGTAAAATAAATGAATTGCAGCTTAATTTTGCAATGAACAGTGGTGTCAATCTCTTCCAATCAGTACTTTTTGGGTGGTGGTGGTGGTATTGGGGGTTGAACCTGTTGTACTCTAACTCTTAGTGCCGCCATTCTGTTCTGTATGCGCCATTCCCCTTGACCTTTAAAAAGGAGAAAACAGGATGTCCCATTTCCTCAGGAATGCACAGGTGTGGGCCCCCCACATCTTTGGGTGGTTTCTTCCCTTTATAAACCACCCCAAATCTTAACCCAGTTGCACAGCAGTGTAAATTCCATCCTCACGCTGTGTCGCTGGATACCAGCCTAAATAATAAAGCTCTCTCTTCCCTCCAAGACGTCTTGGCCTTTTTATTCTTTTTGCCTTTTTACAATTTTCATTTTATTTTGGGGTGCAGCCTTTTGGGGTCTTCACCCTGAGATTCATCCCCATAGCTCTTTTTCACTGCATATTTTGCGTCAGGGTCTCTGATGGTTACAGTGGAGTGGCAACTTAATTTGTTTTGGGATCTGCTTGGGATACTGGTGTGGGTCAAAGAATTGTGGCCTTGGGGTCTATAGCTGGTCCTTCACCCTTTCCTTTCTGACACTGTTTTCCTTCTCTACTTTCTGGTCACCATGAACTGAGCTGCTTTGCTGCTGAGCTGCCTTGATGATTTTGCCTTGGATCCAGGTGACCATAAACTGAAGCCCCCTAAAATGTGAGCCAAGTTAATTTCTCTTACTGAAAGTGAAACCAAACAAAACCATTCTTTTTTTCATTCTGGATGTTAGGCATTTTGTCCAGTAGTGGGACAAAACACTACTGACTAATACAAGGTCTCACTAAATCACTAAGTTGTCCAGATTGGGCTCAAACTTGTGATCTTGCTGTCTCAGCCTCCCAAAGTGCTTGGATACAGGCATGAACCACTAGAGCCCATTCTGAATTTTTAATTGCTAAGTACCAGTTAAGTTTGTTTCTTATCAGTTGCTCATTTATCTTATTTACCTATGTTAAAACTTCAGAAATAAATTATGATGTAGCTTGTCCTATCTTCCATTTGACATGCTGTTTTCCTAAACTTTGTCGATTCCTTGCACCAGGCATGATGGTGCATGCCTATAGACTTTGGAGGCCGAGGCAGGAGGATAGTCTCAAATTTGAGGCCAGCTTTGGCTACATAGTGAGTTCAAGGCCGGCCTGGACTGCATAATGATACTCTTCTTCAAAAAGCAAAAAACCCTGTCCACTGTAGACTGGTTGGTCTAGGAAGCCTAACTGTGTGGTCACTTTGCCCTCCATGCAGACTTCTAAACTGTCTGGTCTGGGATATCGTGGACTCATGATTCCAAAGAGCAGGAAAACAGGACAAACCCAGTGTATAAGTAGTTTTAAAGTAGCTGCTTCCATTTTTCTTGTAATGGCCCATTCATCAAGTCAAATAGCATAGTCAAGTTTAGATTAACAGGATGGAGAATTGGGCATCATGGTGCATGCCAGTAATCCAAGCCACCTAGAGGCTGAGGCAGAAGAACCACAGGTTTGAGGTCAGCTTGGGCAACTTAGTGAGGGCTTGTCTAAAAATAGAATTCTATAAAAGGGTTGGGGACATAGCTCAGTGAGGAGACCCTCAGTTCAATCCTCAGGATTCTATATATAGGGAAACTTCTTGTAAGAGTTTTTCTTCTTGTGTGTATAGGGAAAACTTCTTGTAAGAGTTTATTGGAACCACACATCATTCTTTCAGAGGCCAGGGTGGTGGGTGGCACACTTGTTATTCCAGAACTCGGGAGACTGAAGCAAGAGGATTCCTGCAAGTTCAAGGCCAGCCTGGGTTGCATAACAAATTTAAAATCAGCCTGAACTACAGAGCAAGACGCTGTCTCAAAAAAAATTCTTTAATGAACTTAAAATTTGTTTAGACATTTAGAGAGTCCCTTTTGCCTTCTCAGTCTATTTTGTGGCTGAAATTAGAATAAGGATAGTTTCCCAGCACTCAGGAGGCTGAGGCAGGGGAATTGCTATAACTTTGAGACCAGCCTGGATTACAAAGTGAACTCAAAGCCAGCCTGAACTGCAGAGTGAGACCCTGTCTCAAAAGGCAAAAGGCAACAACAAAAAAAGGGATAAGGTTTAAGTGGCCACTTTCACTGAAGGTTTTAGATGCTCATTTAAGTTATAAGAAAAGACTAGTACTCAATCTGCACATTGATTTCTAGGTTACAAAAATATAAATTCTTCCAGAAATTCATTTAATAACATTGGGAGGTTTTGGCAGGTTATGTTTAAGGATAAATTCACTTAGAACTTATTTCCTTTTAATGAATTCAGCTGTTTCTTAGCATTTCTCAAAATGTATTCAGAACAAAATTAAATATACAACCTTTTATCCTGCTTGTAAGAAGGATCAATAAATTAGGAAAGGGCATCACTTGGAGATTCATTTTTTAAATTTTATTTTTTGCAATGCTGATGGTATATATTAGTCAAGTTCTCTACCAGTGGGCTATATCCTCCATCCTTTGTATTTTTTTATTTGAGGGTAAGTTGCCCATTCTGACCTGAAACTTGTGATTTTCCTGCCTCGGTGGCCCAATTAGCTGGGATTATAAACATACACCACCACACCTGGTTCATGAATCTTCTTTAATATGCTATATTAACATTTTGAGTGATTTTGATAATTATAGCTTTTTAACTCTGCTTAATTTATGGTCAACCCAACCCAATATGGTAGGTTTCATTTTTCACATCAAATTGAATGATGTTCTTCAGAGCATGGTTCATACATACTTTTCTAGAAGAACTGTCCTTGGATAAGAAGCACTTCTATTCAAATCATCAGGAAGAGAGAATAAGACATTTCTCTTCATGGTCTTACTCATCTCAGGATGGAGATCTGCACAAACATTTAATTATCAAAGTTTGGAACATCTAAAAATGAAGAAAAATTATCTTGGTGCATTGTTTGGCAAAAAGTATTTACCTAATAAGATATGCCATCTTCTTTATAGTGAAGCCAAAGAAGCCTGGAAGAAACCAGATTTTGTTGATGAAGCAAGAAAAAATTAAAAGAAAAATTATTTCATCTGATAAACAGGTATGATGGTGCATGTGTGTGACCGAGAGGCTGAGGTAAGCAGATCGCTTGGAGAGTGAGGCCAGCCTGGGCCACACAGTGAATTCAAGGCTGGTCTGAACTGTATAGTGGGACAGGAACCACTCTACTTGCTATCAGATGAAACAATTTTTTAGAAATTTTTCCTTTTCAAAACAAAAAATATCCCAGTTGAATTAAGAGAGATTAATGCATTTATTTCACTTCTCCTTCTTTCTTCTCCTCTTTCTCCTCCTCCCCTTTCTCTTCCTCTTTTTCTTCATCTTCTTCTTATGATAGCAAAGTTTTAATAATGGTAGAAGAAACAGGCTTGCAAAGTGAGTTTGGGCCAAGTAAAAGTAGGAAAAGAAGTTCATCCTACAGCATGAGTGTGGGCTTCCATGAAGAGGTGCAATGGCCTCTTGATTTCTACTAATGAATTTTTTGTCCTTGTAGTTGGAAAATAAAAAGACTATAGCTTTAGAGATGAGCAAATTAATATTTTTCCTAGAGTTAACTCTTTCCCCTAAGACCTATTTTTTTTTGGCTCATGAGGTAGAAATCCTTTCATTTAAAAGCTTATCTTGTTTTATTCCTGAATAGGAATTCTAATCTGGATTCCTAACCATTTACTTTATTAACTCATTGTCACATGCTGCTTGGCTGATGTGCATGACCCAGTGTAGATCTAGATGTTTCCCCAAAGCCTCATGAGCTTGGAGGTGGGGCTTCGGGAAGTTGACTGGATTATGGGACTTTGTAGTTGACTGGAAGAGGAGGGTCTCTGGCCCCCTCCCACCCCCCCCCCACATTCTGCTGGTGAACAGGTTTTCCTCCACCAGGTCATTCTGCCGGTAGTCTTGGCTTGGAACCAGCCAACCATGGAGTGAGTGAAGGGTGAACCACAATAAACCTCTTGTCCTTTAAGTTGCAGGAGTGGGTTATTTTTTCCAAGCAAGAGGAAAGTGGCTAAGGAGATATTAACACATCAGAACAGGTCATCAGAGTTGGACAGTCTGCAGGGTAGTGGCAGCTTTCAAAATATTCTTAGGAACTAAAACTGAGAGAGGAAGTGGAATGAAAGAATTGAATTCACCCCAGGTACTTTTCTCTGAGGCAGAAGATGAGGAAGTGCAGGATAGCAGGCCCAGAGGGCTCTCACAAGTTAGGATAAGAATGGGAAAAAAGTTTCTATCCAGGCACAGAAGTATATACTCTTTATTTCATAGAGGTGGTGGTAATGCATTAATTTCTTATTGATCTTATGTATCTTATGGTCTTTACATTTTTACTGTTTTCTGAATCTTTCCTGGGCCCTACTCTATCACAGCTTTTAGATACAGTGTTTCCCTTGCTAATATTTTATTAATTTTTTTATTTAGAGAAAAAAATGAAATAGAAAGAGGATAGAAATAATACAAAATTTCAAAAAAAAAAAAAAAACAAAAACCAGTAAGAAATCACTAGTTGACAATTCCATGTTTTCCTCCTAGAAGTATTGTTCAAGTTACAAAAGTAAAGCCTACAAAGTAGACATATAAACAGTGAGACTGCAATCAGCTCTGTTCATCTATCCAACAAAAAACTTAGTATTATGGTCATCCATCCTACACACTCAAACATACATGCCGTTTTATCCTTTAGAATACTTTCCTTTCCTCTCTTTTTTACAATAACTATAATCAATTCTCACAAACTGTTTTGAAGTTATACACATGTATAAGTCTCTACATGTATACCTAGTCTTTCTGTATTAGAGGGAAAAACAAACCAAAACAAGTCAACAATACAAATTCCTAGAGAAACACGTAATGAGAAGGACATATAAAACCATAATACTAGGTGATCTATGGTTGTCACCATGATGTCTCCTGCTATTTATTTTCAATAAAATTGTCTATATCATCAAGCATAGTATAATTAAGCTTAGTGGTACATAGCACTATTAATAAAAGCCAAACATTGGAGACATTATAGGACTTCAAGGCAGTTAATAATCAAACCAGAATGGGTATACTATTGAATCCTTCCATCCCCAGAATAGTTGCCCCTACTCCCAGATTTGACACACTCAAGCATACCAGATTTGAATAAAATCAGTCAAGAAAAAACAGCAATATAGCCAATCTTCTCTGCCTCATTTTTGCTATGCTATTTTTTCTGTCATTGTTGTTTACTTTTCTCCTTCATTCCACTGTCTGCCCCTTTCATTGAGGCCTTTCTGCCATTGTTCTGGAATCCTGGTGATTTTCTTCTCTCTCTCTAGAATGTCCTTCAGTATTCTTTGCAGGGTTGGATTTGGGGCCACGAACTCCCCCAGTTCCTCTTTGTTGTGGAAATATCTTGTCTTTCCATTAATCTTAAGAGACAGTTTTGCAGGGTATATCAATCTGGGTTGGAGGTTATTTTCTTTCAGTACTTGAAATATTTCGCTCCAAGCTCTTCTTGATTTGATAGTTTGCATTGAGAAGTCCACTGTGATTTTGATGAGTTTTCCTTTATTGGTAATCTGTTTCTTTTTTATGACCACTTTTAATAGTCTGTTCTTGTGATGGATTTCTTGGATCCTGACTATTATATGTCTGGGTGTAGATCTGTTTTGGTTGTAGCTGGCTGGAGTTCTGTATGCCTCATATATCTGAACATCACTTCCTATGCTTGGGAAGTTTTCCTTAATTATTTCCATGAATAGCCTTTTTATTTCATTTGTATTTGTCCCTACTTCTTTGTTCACATTTGTTATTCTGAAGTTATAAATCCTCTTATCATCTTCTAGCCTTTGCCTCATTATCTCCTGGTTCCTTATTATTTTTAAGAGATCCTTCCTTTCATGATCATACATTACAAATCTATCTTCAAGTTTTAAAAGTCTGTCTTTAGTTTCTGTTAAGAAGTTTTGCCAGTTTTTAATGAAGTTTTTAATTTCCTGATATTCTCTTTGGATCTGTTTCATGTATTCTAAATTTTGTTTATATTGTTCATCAAAGATTTCTCTCCTTTCTCTGGGTTCCTCTATTCTTCCATTTGAGTCTTCTTGAGGAGTACCCAGTGTTTCTTTTATTAATCTTCTTATCTCTTACTTCACCTGAGTTAGAATTTCAGATTTAAATTCATGGGTGAGGTCATGGAAGTATTTCTTTATTTCCATTGAGGCCGTGTTTGATACTGCATGTCCGCTGCCCTCAATCTCTTCTGTACTCACCCTTTCTGGGCTTAGTTTCCCTGGGTCAGCAGTTGAAGGCCTTTTGCTGTTTCTCTGTCTTGTCATGCTTCTGGTTTCCCTCAGACAGGTGAACGGTGGAGGTGTCCAGACTTTTACTTACTGCCTTAAGTGCCTCCGCAGCTTGCTGGCTAGGACAGTGCTGCCCTCCCCTGTCTGCTGTTGGTCTGTGAGGTGCACACAGGGGCAGTGGTGTGGGCTGGCCCCCCCAACCAGTGAGTGACTTCAGCACGTTAGACTGTGCCTTGCGGATGTCATAGGTTTGGGACAGCCTTGTTCCTGGTTATTGGGTCCCGATCAGGGGCATGGCCCAGCCCAAGCAAATCCCATCAATCCACTTTGGGCCAGGAGCTGCCAACCGAAGCCACCTCAGCTGTTGATTCAAGCTTGACTTGCCCAAATCCAACATGTCGTCCTGCCGGGCATCCTGCTCTGGGGAATCCAGGTCCCCACACTCACCAAAGTCTATGCAGCTCCGTTCACCATCTCTACTCCCCATTGTAGCATCTTCTCCAGCCAAGGGTCTTGAGCCAGCAACCCCTCTGCTCTCGGCAGGGCCTCGACCCTAACTTGATTGTTAGTCACCAGACTCCAAGACATGCCCAGCACAGCTACCAGAGTGTGCCCAGCTCCAGCCCTCCATCCACACTTCTTTTTTTTTTTTTACTTTTTTTTCCTTTTTCCTCAGTTTCTTCCTCGGTCATGAGAATTCTCCTTTTGTCCAGTCCTCTCCATGGTGTCAGATTCCAGCATTTGAGCTGTTTTTCTAGGACAGGCTCTCTATTGTGCTACATCTCAATTGGCCATCCTGGGTCTCTCCTCATTTGCTAATATTATCAGCTTCCTATTACATTTGTGACAGCTGTGGTCATATTTTTCCTCCAGCTCATGAATGAGGCCAAAACATACACCAGTATTTTCTATTTCCCTAGTACATTTGATGTCCATGATTGCCCAGAGTGAGACTCATCAATTTTAGATGATGTATTCTCATGGAGGGGAAGAGTAGCATCATTCTGTGGTAATGCACTACAGTCACTACAGAAATATCATTCCTGTAATGTACATTTCTGTTGTCCCTTGTGTGGGAGGGGGGGAGAGAGGGAGGAACACAGAGAGAGATGTCTCAGTAATAATAAAAGGCTATTGTCTGCTTGAATCCTCTCTTGTCTGCAGGATATTAAGAACTATTCCAACTATTTCCAATTCTCTCCAGCTGTTCAGGAGTTCTCCAGGGAACATCTAATGTATTATGCAATTCTCTTTCTCAGCTGCCATTTCTTCCAGTATATCCTGAGAGCAAATTCTCTCAGTTTTAACATCATTGCCTCCATTTGCTCTTCACTGGCTGTGGTGGTTGCTAGGATATTCCTTGCGGATCTTCTCAGTCTTCTGGCTCATTGTTCAGGTACAAATTATGCTCTATCTTTCAAGATGCTCACAGCATCAAATTCTCTCCTTTTCCTCTTATTAAGAGGTAATGTCTGATTCTTCTATCCTTCAGGCTGGGCTGAGTCTGGAGACTTTTTTTGACCCATAAAATGTGGCAATAGTGACATTTTAGGCATTTTCAGTTTTGGTCTTAAGTTTTGCATCTTCTATCTGGTATCTTTAAATGCATGATCTGAAGTCCTCCAGCTACCATTGAAGTCCGTCCTGTCTGTGACAGCTATGCTATGTGGTCACCCAACCCAGCCAGATGGAGATGCTGAGTGGAGACAGGTATATTTCTATGCCACCCTGCTTCATGCCAGTTCAGTTACCAGACATAAGAGTGAAGCAGCTGTCTCAGTTCTCCAGCTCCAGAAGAGAAACCCCAGGGAACTGAGAGGCCAGCTGACAATCACTCCTGGAGTTCCAGACCTTGGACCTCATCTTAGCTCTCTCTGGCTATTTGAGCCACATGAGACCCTAGTTGTGATGGAATGGAGGTGAGCTATTATTAATTCTATTTAGGTTGCCAATCTACAAAGAGCATGAGAACAGCAAAAAAGAATTTTACTTTATGCCACTGAGCTTTGGGTTGTTAGGCAGCCACAGATGGTTGCCACAGAGAGAATGTTGGCTTGGCCTGACTTGTGCCATCCAGATAACTAGATGTCTGGCACCATCACTGCAGTCCAGAGATTTTAGAGAAATAGCTGTCCTCAGACCTCTGGCATGAGTCCCTGGAGGGAGGGCCGAGAGGAATCGCTTAGAGAACATACATCCTGTTTATTAAAAATTGTTCGACTAGAAAATCACACCAACCAAACAGGAAACTTGGAGAAAAAAATGTCTGGAGAGAATAAATGAGTCACAGAGAAATGGAAATTAGGATGTCATCAAATTTTTCAACAGTAATAGTAAGAGCTTGAAGAAAATAGAAAGCATGCAAAGTTTTGAGTGAAAATCATTTTCAAGATGGAATTCCATACGGCCTCCAGTCTATCATCAAATATGAGTAGAATGAAAACATTTTCAAAATAGCACAGTTGGCTGTGGATAACGCCCAGTGATGGAGTGTTTGCCTAGCATGCATGAGGCCCTGGGTTTGATTCCCTGCCTGCAACAAACAAAACCATAACAAACCAAAAAAAAATATGGAACAATCAGAAAAAAATGTATCTCCTGGAAGAACTGAAAGATGCTTCATAAAAACAAAGGAAAAAAGACACATGCTACAAGAAATGAGAGGTTCAGTGCAGAAGGAAGAAAGGGAAAGTTTTGTTTTTGTCTTAGAAAAACTATGCTGTTGAAGTGTGATTTGGAAAAGAAAGTCTTAAAATGTTAGTTGTGTAGTACATTTAGAAAACAGCTTAGAGTTGAGTTCCAGTTTATAAAAAAAAAGAGATAAATTGTGTGACAGTATTTATTTTGTTCTGTTTTTGTTTTTGAGACAAGGTCATACTCTAGCTTGGGCTGATCTTGAACTTGCAGGGATCTTCCTTCCTTACCCTCCTAAGTCCTGAGATTATAAAGATGGTCACTACACCCAAATCTGACACTTCTAACAGGGTGTGGGATGAGTAAAATATATTGAAAGTATTTGATGGAACTGTTGGAATTTGCAGGAAGACTTAGATATTGAATGATAATTAGAAAAGTAACTTCAAATGAAATAGATATTTTTAAGTCACAGATAGTTTATTTATTTATTTATTTATTTATTTATTTATCGGTACCAGGGATCGAACTCATGACCACGCACTTGCAAGGCAGGCTCTTATGCCACTGAGCCAAATCCCCAGCCCTACAGATATTGTTTAAAATAGATGACTCAAGAGGTTATATGTGCATCCATGCAGCACATAGTGCTTTTTTGGCCAACAATGGATGGCAAAGAGATGTGTGTCTCATGAGATCACAGCCTTTATAGCTTGTACAAGTGATGCTTGCACCTTACCAAAATCATCTAATGACACATTTTTTAAAAAAGAATATATCTTCCTTGTCAAGAAATGCATGAATGTGTTTTTGCTTAGAAATATGGACATAAAACCAGAGGAAGAAGATATGTGAGTTGAGAAGATATGTGAGTTTGTTCTGTGTAGTAGGGCAAAGGGAGGAAGGGAGTGGGGACCAGGAAATGGCAGCTTGTGATATAAGCCTGATGTTTTAAACTACTCCATGTAATACTTTTAGAAATAAAAAATATATTTGGCCTGGGACTCATAGATTTTAAAAATAAGATTGGAAGATCCCAGTAGGTCATGGTGGTGTATATCTATAAACACAGCACTCTGGTGGGCTGAGGTAGGAGGATTGCAAATTTGCCTTATTTGGGCAACTTAGTATTTAACAAGATTGTGTCTTAAAAAATAAAAAGATCTGGTGGTGTAGCTCAGTGTGAAGGCCCTGAGTTCAATTCCAGTACCTAGTCCCCTCCTCAAAAAAGATTGAAAGATCTTAAAAAAGAAAATCTGTAAATAGGTTTCCCACCAATTATAATAGTACATAGTATGTTTGTTGTTTAACAAAATGAAAAGAAAAAAACGATAAAATCATGATCTGCAATTTTATCACATGAAAGTAGAAATGATTTCTACCTCAGTATTTTTTGCAGCTGCAAAAGGTTTTGAAATGAATTTATTGTGTAGTATAAATCCAATGAATTACTACCATGAAATATTTTTAAATTTCCCCAAAACCTGGCCTTTAAATGTCGAATCAATTTTTCCTGTCCCTGAATAATACCATGGGAAACCCCACCAGTTTTTGTTCAATTGCAGTTGTTCAATCAATTTGAATCTAGGGGAAGTGTCCAACCTCATCATTAATTTCAAGTGAAGTCTTCTTCAGCCAGTCATTGGGTCAATGAATTTGGAGAAGAGTGTTCTCCTGTGTTTTAGTTCATTCTTCTCCATTCTGAAAATGAGGAATAAGACTTCTGCAAGGCGGAAGGGCATTGTTATCTAGCTGTGTGTGTGATGTAGCATCTTTCTCTTCCTCTATCTCAGCTAGGTGCTGATGTGTGGTAGGTTCCAATATGTTGTCTTTCTTGTGAGAATGTCTTTCTTGTGAGAGTTGGGGGCCTCTGGAAAAGTTTTTGCCTCCCAAGACATCCACAATAGCTTAAGTTCTTCTAGATCTCTGTGAGTGGCCAGGCACCAGCCCTTGCTGACACATTGCTTGCAGGATGATCTATCTAACCACCTCCTATCACACATGGCCACGGGAGAGTCATTTATTTCTACCTACACTGACCATGGTAGTGTAAACTACTTGGTTAGCAACATTCCCTTCACAGGTACGTTGCTAACCAAGAACAGATCTACAGCAAACACCCAGAGTTGGCAGGAAAGAGGAAGTTCCGCTGGTAAGTGAGAGAGCATTGTCTTGTTTTCCAGTCATTTCCTATCATCAGCTGCTGTTGCTGAGTTCCAGCTATGGAGTGGTTCCTGTTGTTGAGAAAATCCCTGAAAATCTAACCGTTGTAGCTTTATGGAAAAGAATTCTCTGTATGATAAACTGCTATTTACCCTTGAGATAAAGTGTATGTTTTTCCTTACTTGCAAATTATTCTTCACTCAATAAGCCAAGCAACCAGACTAAAATGTCACAGCTACCAAAACATATCTATCAACAGATATAGATAAATATGACAAGCTGGGTGTTTTTAAAGGAAATAAAGCAGACAGGAAGTTTAAAAATAGAATAAGTTGAACACAATACTTTGGCTATTAAAAATAGCTTATAGGATATATTTCTCTTTGTTATCTTTATTCCTGTCCATTAATGTTAGAGAATTACTCTAATATGTAGGAAATTTAACATTTAATTTATTTTGTGGTCAGATTTACTGCAGTATAGTTTCTTTTTTTTAAAAAAAGAGAAAAAACACAGAAAAATCAAAAAAGCAATCAAGCAAACAAATAAAAAAACAAAATCCAAATGACAACAACAACAACAATATAATAGTGATACAGGATTTGAAAACAAGATGATAGGAATTTAACCATGGTTGTTATATTGCACATTGTTATCCTCAAAATAGTTGCTCAGGTTACCAGACACAGGCATGCAAAATTGATTGAAAAATATGATTTCCCTTGGAGTGAAGTGTAGTTTGAATATACTACAAAATCACTTTTAAATATTCAATTCCATGAAGCTGGACATAGTGATGCATGCCTATAATCCCAGCACTTGAGAGGCTGAGGCAGGAGGATAACTGTGAGTTTGAGGCCAGCCTGGGCTACAAAGTGAGTTGAAGGCCAGCCTAAACTGCATAGCAAGACCCTTTCTCAAAAAGACTGCCCCCACCAAAATAATCAGTTGCTTGGGGGTTTTTGTTGTGTTTAGGCATTTTGTTCTATTTTTTTTTTGTGAGACAGGGTTTTTTTCTCTCCCAAATCCATTTTATTTCAAGGAGAAAAAAAGTAAAAAACCCCTAAAACATAATTTCAAAACATATTAATCAAGGAGCAACAATAGTATATACACTGAGAAATGTCACCCCCAAATCATTCACCCAGAGCAGAAGACATCTGCATTCTATCATCCAAAAAATACCAGCACAAATCTTTCTCTTCAGTGAACTCAGAGAAATCAATAGTATAAATATCTTAACTATTTTTATATACACACGCATGTACATGTTTTATCTTTCAGCTTCTCACACTGAGACAATACAATGTTTACACATGTGTGTTTTATTTATTTCACTAATGAGTATAGTCTCAAGTTGCATCAGTTTACCTATAAAAGTCTCCAGTTTATCCTTCTTTATAGCAGAGTAGTACTCCATTGTATAAAAAAACCACACTTTTTTAACCATTCTGTGGTTGATTGGCATTTGGGTTGTTTCCGAGATTTAGCTATCCCAAATTGTGCTGCTATAAATGTGGGTGCACATATACTATTGTAGTATGCTCCTTTAAATTCTTTCAGAAAGATACCAAGAAGGAAAATAGCTGAGTTGAATGGAACCCCTACTCCTAGTTTTTTGAGGAATCTCTACACTGATTTCCACAGTGGTTGCACCAGCCTACACTCCAGCCAACAGTGGAGGAGGGTTGCCTTTTCCCCACATCCCTGCCAGAATTTGTTATTGGTTGATTTCTTGATAGCAGCCATTCTTTCCGGGGCAAGGTAAAGTCTCAGTCTTATTTTAGTTTGCATCTCTCGAATGATCAGTGATGTTGAACATTTTTTCACGTATTTATTTGCTGTTCATATGACTTCATCTGAGAAGTCTGTATTCTTCGCAGATGGCCATTTTTGGATCAAGTCTTAGAATCTTGGAGGACTGATTTTTCTGAGTTCTCTTTTGTTTGAGACAGGATTTTGCTACACAGTTGAGGCTGGTCTTGAATTCACTATGTAACCCAGGCTGGCCTAGAATGTGTGATGATCTTCCTGCCTCAGCCTCCTGAGTGCTGGGATTACAGATATGTACCACTATGGCTGGCCCACTTCTGTGAGTCTTGACAAATATGCATAGATGAAAAACTTACACCAGAAAAAGATGTAAGCTATCCCCACCCCCAAATTCCTACATACCCTTTAAGAGTCACTGTCTCCTCATCCCATGGTAAGCAGTTTACTTTTTCCTCCTATATTATATCTTTGTCTTTTCAATAAAGTCATATAAATGAAGTCTTATTGTACGTATCATTTTGAATCTGAGTTCTTTCTTTTATACATTTAAGATCCATCCTTCTTATTATGTACTTTTTTCTGTTGAGTGGTTTTCATTTATTTTAAAGAGGATAAAACCAAGGAAAATAAAACAGAATAAAACCAATCATAGTAAACCAGTATAAGTGATACAGGATTTCAAAATCTTATGAAATCAACAATAGTTACCATAATGCCTTTTGTTGTTTTCAAAATAGCTGCAGATTCCTTTGGACATAGTAAAAATTGAACAGAACAGAATAGAATAGAAACAATAAAAACAAAACAATGAATGCAATAAAGAACTTCAAAATAAGCCAATAGTAAATCCAAAATGACTACCATCATTAATATGTCTTGTTATCTTTTAAACAGCTCCTCATGCCATCATATTTAACATAAACAAAACAAAAAGAATAAAAGCCAACCCAACAAAACAATGAAAATAATGTGGTTTCCAAGCAGGAATTATTTCCTGGTGAGGTTTTGCTCTTTCCACCTGCAATCTGCAAATGGCACTGACTCATGGTGAGAGGTTGGTTCTGGCTGTCCCCACTCTGGCACTGGCCCATGCATGGTGTTGGTTTCCAGGCAGGGACCTCCTCCTGGTGAGGTCCAGTTCTGTGCCCTGTACAGTCTGTGAATGGACTCACCAAGTGGTGTTTAATTTTATGGATATATCACAGTTGATGGAAACATTTGAAGGACATTCTATTTGTTTCCAACTTTTGGAGATTGTGGTGACACTGCTGTGTATTTTTAAGCAGTGTTCTGTGTGAACATACCCTTTTTCTCTTTTAGTTTTTTGAGACAGGGTCTCATTATGTAGCCCAAATTGACCTTGTATTCACAGGTATGTATCACTGAACCTGGATGAACATATATTTTGATTTCAGGAGTGCAATTGATAGATCATTTGGTAACTGTATGTTTAATTTATAAGCAACTGCTAAATAGTTTTTGTAAAATGATGGTATGCATTCATATTCCTATAAGTAATATATGAAAGTTCCAGATGAACCACATCCTTATCCAAATTTAAAATTGTGAGTTAAAATAATCAGTCTTACTTGGTAGATGGGAATAGATGTGTTATCTTAAATACTGGCAAGTATTTCTTTCAGAAACTGAATTACCTAGTACCTTGACTTTGAACTTCTCAGCCTCAAAAACTGTGAAAAATGAATTCTGTTGCTTAGACCACCCAGAGTGTAATTTGTTACAGCAGCCAAACAGATGAATACATCTTCAGTGCCATGTTTAATCTGGAATCCATTTCTATTGTTTCATTTTTTGTTATTACTGACTAGTTTGTTGTTTATATTTTCTGGATGCCAATCTTTTACCACGTATATGTTTTTGCAACTATTTATTCTATCTTGTTACTTGTTTTCTCCTTTTGGTTGAGCAGAAGTTTTTAATTCTGATGAAGTCAAATTTTCCCTATTTTTGTTTGAAAGATCATTTTTGGTGTTCTGTCAAAGCTTTGCCTAATCTAAGGTCACAAAGGCTTTTTTCATGACTTCTCAAAGTTTCATACTTTTAGATTTGTATTTAGGCCTCTGATCCATTCAAAATAAACATTTGTATGTAGTGTAAATTATAGGTTTAGTTTGTACTTTTTTATATGGATGTACAACTACTTCATCATCTTTTGTTTCAGTGAAAGCCCAATGAGCATTAAATTTGTTAAAACAAAAATCTTACATTTATTTAATAAAATATAGCAAGAACAATATTTATAAAACTGCAACATGAGTAGCTTTCCACATCATCCTCATTTAGGGTGACTTTACTTATTTGTCTCACTTTGTCCTATTTTTTGTGTGTTTGTTTGTCTTTTGCTACTGGGGATTAGTTCAGGGTCTTCATATTGAACTACCACGTATCCCATTCTTTATTTATTTTTGACTTTTGAGGCAGGGTCTTGCTATGTAGTCCAGGCTGGCCTTCAACTCATGGCAATCCTCCTGCCTCAGCCTGCAGATTTGCTGGGGTCATAGGCATGCACTACCAAGCCTTGTTTTATTTTTATTTTGAAACAAGGTCTTGCTAAGTTGTCTAGATAAGACTCAAATTTGTAAGGCCCCTGCCTGAGCCAACCAGAATGCTGGGATTACAGGTGGGAACCACCACACTTGGCTGGGTTCTCTTGGTTTTCATATTGATCCTCTTGTGTTTCAGAAAGTCACTCAGTCCTGGGAATGACAGGATAGTTGGTCACCCTATTTTTGTTCTTTCCCTTCTGCAAAATGACAGGCAAAGTTGCCACATGGCTTACATAGACAAAAAGTCACCATATGTAGGCTCAAATAAATCATGTTTAATTTTTCCTGACACTTGCTATTTCAGATCCAAGGAAGACTTGGAGTACATGCTGGATCTGAGTCCTGTTCCTCATTATTACTTTAAGCTGAGGATTGAGTGTTGGGTCTCATTCAGGCTAGGAAATGCTCTACCATTGAGCTGCATCTGCAAGCCTGGGAGTACATATATTATTGACAAATGTTTCTAAGAATTCAGCATTATTCACAATAGCCAAGGTGTGGAATCAGTTTAAGTCTATCAATGGGATGAATAGGTAAAAAGGAGGTACTGTCTGTATACCCAAAAGAATGCATTCAACTGTAAAATTAAAGGAAATCTTGCTATTTGTGACAACAATGATGACTCAGGAGGTCATTATTCTAAGTAAAATAAAAAAGAAAGACAAATATTAAATGGCCTCAATCTGTGTGGAGCCTAAAAGATAGAACTCAGAGAAGTACAGAGTGGAATGGTGGTCACCAGGGAATGGGGGTTATGTGGGTGGGAATGGGGAGATGTTGGCCCAAAGGTACAATGCTTCAGTTAGACAAGAAAAATAGTTTAATGAAATAAGTAAACACACACACACACACACACAGAAGAGTAAGTTCAGTGTATATTACACAGCATAGTGACTATCATTAATAACAATGGATTATATCCTTGAAAATAACTAAGGGTAGGCTTGAGAGGTCTATTTTCTAGAGAACTATGGTGAATGATTAAATTTTAAAAAATGTATTTGTAGAACCCTACAAGGACTCTGCTAACAATGTTTGAAATGAAAAATAAATGCTCTGAAAAACACCAGCCACCAAAATAGTCATTTTGGCACTGTGTTCACACATATAGTGTCCACATCCCAGGCTGGAAGGCTTTTGTTTTGTTTCCAGGGGCTTTTTTCATGTTACACTCTTATCTGTATTTGTATATCTTATTTGTTTCATGTTAAAGTGTATCATAGCAAATGTATGGGTTTTTAAATTAATAATAATTATTAATAATATGCTAGAATTTGCTAAAAAGCAAACAAAACAAAACACTAGAATAAACAAAACTTAATTATAAACAGTGTATTACAGAAAAAGATGTGTTACCATTAATCCCTCTCAGAATCCTCCCCTCTCACCTTTAACACATTCGCCTTTTGTTCTTCTCACTTTCTGAAGCATATCTGAAAGTCCTTTTCATATCTTTAGTTACAGTGTTGTAACTTCCTCAATATCCTGAATTGGCTTAACATGTAACTTTTCACAGTTATTTTTGTTTTGAAGAAAAACCAGAAGTCACGCAGTGCCAGATCTGTTGAATAAGGTGATTAGGGATACATCATGATTCTTTTATGAGATTGCCTTTCAGTTGGTTGACACCCAGCTCCTGCATTTACCATATATTTGAGCACACATAGTAAAGATACTCATGAAAGAGGACTTGCATAACTGCTACAGGAAATTGTGAGAAAGATGGGATAAGTGTTTTCTAAAAAAAGGAAATATTTTGAGGAGCATTAATGGCAGTATACCTTTTAGTATAATAATTTAAAAATTTGAAACATTGACTGTACATTTTGATCACCCTTTCTCAATATTCATACTACAAAAAAAGTCTATGAGGTGATGAATATGTTATTTAACTTGATTTAATCAATTTGCATATCAAAATATTTAAATGTACGCCATTAGTATATACAATTTAAATTTGCTAATAGATAAAAAACCCAAACTGAAATAAGAAAGAATGCCCATATTTTTATTTGAGCCTGTATACTTCTGAGAAAAAGATTTCATACACCATTCTGGCAATTTTTCCAATAAGTGAAGATACAATCTCAGACCTTGAAGATAAGATTGCAGCTAGTGAACAGAAAAGGAAAGATCTCCTAAAAATAACAAGGAATCAGGAAATAACAATTCAACAGTTGCAAGATGATGCAAAGAAAAACAACATAAGATTGATAGGATAAATGAAAAAGAAGGGGACAACACAAATGATATCAAATTATTTATAGAAGTAATAGCTGAAAATTTCCCAAACATAACAATAGAAACTGATATACAGATTAGTGAAGTATATAGAACTCCAAATAGCATAACCAAAATAAAACTACAGCCAGACATATGATAATCACCATTCCAGAAATGCAACAAAAGAACAGAATATTAAAAACCATTAGAAAAGACAGATCACCTATAAAGGAAAACCTATCAGAATCACAGCAGACTTCTCAACACAAACAATGAAGTCAAGAAGAGCATGGAGTGAAGTATTTCAGATCCTAAAGGAAAATGACTTCCAACCCAGACTGATGTACCCTGCCAAACTGTCCTTCAAAATGGATGGAGAAATAACATACTTTCATGACAAAGAACAGCTGAAGAACTTCATGATCACCAAACCAGCTCTACAAAGAATACTGAAAACATTCTAGACACACATAGAAAAAAACCATTAAGCAAGACAGACAAACAGAATGGAAATGTAAAGATACAACAGCAGAAAGATAGCATGTCAACATTAAACCAATATATAATAGTTATAACCATTAATGTAAATGGCCTCAATTCACCAATTAAAAGAAACAGATTGGCAGAATGGATCCATAAACAACATCCAACCATATTCTCCCTACAAGAGACCCATTTAACCCAAAAGCAAACTCATAGATGGAAAATCAAAGGATGGAAAACAATACTCCATGAACAAGAACTCAAAAAAAAAAAAAAAAAAAAACAAGCGTAGTTATTCAGTTTGCAGACAATGTGAACTTCAAACCAAGAATGATTCAAAGAGATAAAGAAGGTCACTACATACCAGTTAGGGGAAAACTTCAAGAGGAAGAGATAACAATCTTAAATATATATGCATCAAATTCCAGAGCACCCAGCTACACAAAGCAAGTATTAACAAAAATGAAAAATCAACTAAGCAATAACACAATTATAACAGGAGACCTTAACATGCCATTGACACAAAGGGATAGATCAACTAGTCAGAAAATCAGCAAAGAAATAACAGAACTGAATCACACCTGTGAACAAATGCACTTGATAGACATATACAGAGTGCTTCATCCAACAACATCAGAAATACATTCTTCTCAGCAGTACATGGGACATTCTCTAAAACAGACCATACACTAGCCCACAGAACATATTTAAGTAAGTGAAAAAGAATTGAAATTATCCATGCATGTTATCAGATCATAGTGCCACGAAACTAGAAATTAATGATAAAAGAAACTGAAAAACCCCACAAACACATGGAAATTGAATAAAACACTCTTGAGCAATCAGTGGGTCACAGAGGAAATTAAAGAAGAAATTAAACAATATCTACAAACAAACAAAAATACAAATACAACTTACTGGAATCTGTGGGATGCAATGAAAGCGGTCCTCAGAAGAATATTTATTGCACTGAGTTCCCACATTAGGAAAACAGAATGAACACAAATAAGCTACTGATATTACACCTCAAACAGCTAGAAAAAGAAGAGAAAGCCAAGCCCAAAGCCAAAAGAAGGAAGGAAATTATAAAGATCAGAGCATAAATTAATGCAATAGAGACTAAGAAAACAATACAAAGAATCAATGAATCAAAGAGTTGGTTCTTTGAAAGAATAAATAAAATTGATAAGCCCCTAGCGAACCTTATTAAAAAAAGGAAATATAAGGCTCAAATTCATGCAATATGGAATGAAAAAGGTGAAATCACTACAGACTCTGTGGAAATACAGAAGATTATCAACCCCTATTTCGAAAACCTCTACTCTCATAAGTTCGATAACAGGAAAAAATGGACAGACTCCTAGAAACATATGAACGACCAAAGCTCAATCAAGAAGATGTAAAACTGCTGAATAACCCAATTTCTATTAATGAAATTGAAAATGTAACTAAGTCTCCACCAACAAAGAAGAGCCTAGGCCCAGAAGAATTCACTGTGGAATTTTACAAGAAATACAAAGAAGACTTAATGTCAACACTCCTCAAACTCTTCAATGAAAGTGAAAGGGAAGCAATTCTCCCTATGTCATTCTTGGAAACAAATATCACTGTAGTACCAAAACCTGAGAAAGACCCAACTAAAAAAGTGAACTACAGGCCAATCTCCCTAATGAACATAGATGCAAAAATTCTCAATAAAATATTGGCAAACAGGGTGCAGCAAATCATCAAGAAGATTATACATCATGACCAAGGGGGATTCATCCCAGGCATGCAAGGATGGTTCACCATACATGAATCAATAAATGTAATCCACCATATCAATAGAGCCAAAAGTAAGAATCACATGATCACTTCTATAGATGCAGAAAAAGCTTTTGGTAAAATTCAACACTCATTCATGATAAAAACCTTACAAAGAAGTGGAATATATGGTCTATACCTCAATATGAGAAAGGCCATCTATGACAAACCAACAGCCAGCATCATATTAAATGGCTAAAAACTGAAAGCCTTTAACCTAAAATCAGGCACAAGACAAGGATGTCCCTTATCACCATTCCTATTCAACATAGTACTGGAAATACTAGCCAGAGCAATTAGACAAGAGAGAAATAAAAGGAGTAAAGATAGGAAAAGAGGAAGTTAAATTATCATTATTTCCAGATGACATGATATTCTACATAGAAGACCCCCAAAACTCCATTGAAAGACTAATAGATATAATAAATAAATTTAGCAATGTAGCTGGATACAAAGTCAATACTCAAAAATCAATAGCATTCTTATACACTAACAGCAAAATAACCGAGAGAGAAATAAGATAAACCATACCCTTCACACTAGCATCCAAAAAAATTAACTACTTAGGAATTAATCTAACAAAAGATGTAAAAGAGTTGTACAAGAAAAATTATAATACCCTGAAAAAAGAAATCGAAGAGGACCTCAGTAAATGGAAAGACATCCTCTGTTCATAGATAGGAAGAATAAATATTGTGAAAATGGCCATTCTCCCAAAATTGTTATATAGATTCAATGCAATTCCAATGAAAATACCACTAACATACCACATAGATCTAGAGAAATCACTCCTAAAATTCATCTGGAACCAAAAGAGAAGATAGCAAAGGTAATTCTAAGCAGCAAAGCCAAGGCAGGCGGCATCACAATCCCTGACTTGAAGCTATACTACAAAGCTACTGTAATAAAATCCACATGGTATTGGAATAAAAACAGTCCTGAAGATCAGTGGAATAGACTAGAAGATACAACTACAAACACACTCAGCCACCTTAATCTTTGACAAAGGGGCCAAGCATGTTCACTGGAAGAATGATAGTCTCTTTAATAAATGGTGCTGGAACAACTGGCTATCCACATGCTGAAAACAAATGCTGGAGAGGTTGCGGGGGGGAAAGGAACTCTTTTGCACTGTTGGTGGGAGTGTAGACTGGTGCAACCACTGTGGAGGTCAGTCTGGAGGTTCCTCAAAAAGCTGGGATTGGAAGTCCCATTTGACCCAGCTATTCCACTGCTGGGCATATTCCCTGAAGAAAAGAAAACTTCTTACCATAGTGATATATGTGCACCCATGTTTATAGCAGCACAATTTGTAATAGCCAGATCTTGGAAAAAACTAAGTGCCCATTAACTGAAGAATGGATAAAAAAATTGTGGTACTTTTATACAATGGAGTACTATTCAGTTGTAAAGAATGATCACATTGAGATATTTATAAATAAATGGATGCAACTTGAGACCTTACTCATAAGTGAAATAAATCAAACTCACATGCATAAATACTATATAGTCTCCCTAGTGTAAGAAATGGCAAGAGTACATAAGATTTTATGGTAATCATGGTTCACCATTATATTGCTTTGAAGCTTTATAATGTTTTCATTCATTGGTTGGTTTTATTCTGTTTTGTTTGATCTTATTATGTGTGAGGGTATGAACAATTGCTTTGAAGAAAACAAGACAATATGGCAACCATTGCTGATTTAATATCATCTTGCTCTGAAGTCCTACCATGCTTTTGTTTTTCTATTACTATTGGTTCTATCATGTTGTGTCTTATTGGATTTTAATATGTATGATAGTATAAACAAATTTTTTTATGGAAAATGAGATATTATAGTAACCATTGTTAAACTTCTTTTTTTTGGTTTAGAATGCCTTGTAAGGCTTTCTCTTTAATGGTTTTGTTCTATTTTGTTATGTTTGATACTATTGTGTGTGAAGCTATGCTCTACTATTTCAAAGAAAGAGACATTATGATAGCTACTGTTAATATCCAATTGTCTTGTTGTGAAGTGCTGTGTTGCTTACATTGTTCTGTTCTGATCTGCTTTGTTCTGTCCTCCTTTGTTTTATTCTCTGTAAAATAAAAAACAAACCCCCCCCAAAATGACATAATTGTTTTAGCCAGCTGTTTCTATTGTCATACCAAGACCAAGATTGCCTAAAAGTTATAGGAAATACTGTGGATCAGTGCCAAAGAACAGTGGGCTGGGCCAAGCAGGCAGTAACTTCTCATCCCAAATAAATTCAAGAGATAAGATCTTTCAACAGACTTAAAACTCAAAAGCCAGTTACTCTTGAAAGACACCACTGAAAAGCAGTCATATCCTAAGGGTTCTAAGTACTAGCAGTAAGGCTAGCTACTTACCATAGGCAATTCACAAGCATCAAAGCAGAAATTAAACTAAAAAAATGCAAAATAAGAAGACATTTAAATAAGATGCAAACCCAGACATCTAGTTCAATAAAGACAAACCCAGGGGACAATGAAGTGAGGCAATCAAAAAGTAATCCAGCTGGCCTCATTTAAGTGGTAACAATAAAGCAAATAAGGCTCTAGAAAAAAAATCAAATCAGAAATAATTTCTCAGATAACTACAGAGATGGTGACCACAATGAAAAACATGCTTAGTGGCTCTAGAGCAAATGCAGATAAAATGGAGCAACTTAGGAAAATGAGGAAAATAATGAATGCCCAAAATAGAAAAGAAATGAAATCCATAGGCACATTCAAGCAGATATACAGGAGACTAAAAATTCTATTGAAACAATCCAGAGAAGAATAAACTTAGGTGAGAATTTCAAATATAGAAAACAGGCTTGCAAATAATGACCATGAAAAGAAAGATTTCTTAAAAATAGCAAGGGACTGTGAGAAATCAATCCAGCAGCTGTGAGATGATGCAAAGAAGAATAACATCATATTTACTGAAGTCAATGAAAAAAAAAAACAGGAGATAGCACAAATCATTCAAAACAAAAACAAAAACACAAAAAAGCCTATTCACAAAGGTCATGGCAGAAAGCTTTACTGGCCTGGAAAAAGAATTTGACACACAGATAAGTTAGGCACATTGATCTCCAATTAGTCATGACAAAAATTCTGCAGCAAGGCATATAATAGTTAAGATTCCAAAAATTCATCAGAAGAACAGAATATTAAAAGCTGTTAGAGAAAAGAAACAAGTCATATATAAAAGAAAGCTCATAAGAATCAGATGGTTTCTTAACACAAACATTCAAGGAAAGGAATACTTGCAGTTAAGTATTTCAAGCCCTAGAAGAAAACAACCTCCAACCCAGATAGATGTATCCTATAAAGCTTTCTTTCAAAATTGATGAAGGAATAAGATCCTTCCATGAGAAAGAACATCTGAGGAAATTCATGAACACCAAACCAGCACTCCAAAATGTTCTGAAGGACATTCTAGAAAGAAACAACAATGATTACAACTTCATGAGCCCCAACAAAATGAATCTACCAAGTGAGGCAAAAAATTAAATGGAGGATAAAAAATAAAAGGGAGCCAACAACAAAAAATACCATGATAAGGATGAGTCAATATATGTCAATTATAACCATGAATGCTAATGGTCTCAATTCACCCATTAAAAGAAACAGACTGGCTGAATGAATCAAGCTGCAAGATCCAATAATAGGCTACATAGAAGAAACACATTTAATTCAACAAGACATTCATGGACTGAAAGTCCAAGGATGGAAAACAGTCCTCCATATAAGTGAAACCTGGAAAAAAGCAGAAGTAATTATTATTTTCAGAAAAAGGAGATTTCAAGCCAAGACTGATTTAAAAAGACAAATAATGTCATTGCATCATTATAAAGGGATCAACCTAAGAGGGAGAGATAATAATCATAAATATATATGCAATAAATATCAGTACACCCACCCAACTATATAAAACAAACATTAATAGACCTGAAAAATCAAGTAAGCACGAATACAATTATATTGGAGGATTCCAATACCCCATTGTCACGGAAAGATCAAGGAGAGAAAAAAATCAACAGTGAAATATAGAACTCAACCAAGCTTTTGAACAAATGGACTTAGTAGTTGTCTCCAGAGTGTTCTATCCAACAATATCAGAATATGTTCTTTTCAGCTGCACATGGGACATTCTCCAAAATAAATCACATCCTAGCTCACAGAACTAGCTATGTTTAAGTTAATGCAAAGGAATTGAAATTATCCCTTGAATAGTATCAGACCATAGGGCATTGAAATTGAGAAGCAGTGACAAAAGAAACCATAAGAACTCCATAAATACCTGGAAATTAAATAGCACCTCCTTGAATAACTAATGAGTTACTGATGAAATTAAAGAAAAAATTAGTTTCTACTGTTAAATATAATGTCAATTGCTTTGGAATGCCAACATATTGAAACTTATGAGACACAATGAAAGCCGTCCTATTTGGGAAAATTTATAGTAGTGAATGCCCATATCAGAAACACAGAGAAAGTTCAAATAAACAACTTAATGTTGAACTTCAACCTTCTAGAAAAAGAAAAGCAGGCAAGCCCAAAGTTTGCACAAGTGAGCAGATTATAAAGATCAGAGTAGAAATTAATACAATGGAGGCTAAGAAAACAATATAAAGAATCAATGAAGCAGTTGATTCTTTAAAAGATTAAATAAAATTGACAAACCCTTAGCCAACCTGTCACAAAAGGATAAAAAAGACTAATCCATGCAATTGTGTGAAATCACAACAGACTCTGCAGAAATCTAGAAGGTCATCTGTCCTTACTTTGAAAACTTGTATTCTGATAAGATGGAAAATGCAGAAGAAATGGACTGATTTGTTGACACATATGAATTACCAAAGCTGAGTCATGAAGATATAAAAATTTAAAACCACTATCAACTCATGAAATTTAAGATGTAATTTAAAACCTACCAACAGTGGTCAGGGATATAGCTCAGAGGCATAAGTGCCTGCCTGGCAAGTGCAAGGTCTTGAATTTGATTCCTGGTACAAAAAATAAATACATAAATAAATAAAAAAGAAAAAGAAAGAAAGAAAGAAAGCAAGAAGCAAAATCTATCAATGAAGAAAAGCCCAGGCCCTGATTGATTCACTGCTGAATTCTACAGGAAATGTGGAGAAAACCTAACACCATTACTTCTTCAACTCTTTAATGAAACTGAAAGGGAAACAATACTTCTAAATTCATTCCTGGAAAGAAGCATTACCCTGATACTAAAAGCACAGAAGGATCCAACTAAGAAAGAGAACTACTGGCCAACCTTCCTAATGAATATAGAAGTAAAAATCCTCAGTAAGATAAAGGCAATCAGAATGTAGCAAATCACCAAGAAAATTGTACATTATGACTAAGTAGAATCCATCCCAGGATATTTCAACAATATAAATCAATAAATATAATACATCATATTAACAGAGCCAAGGACAAAAACCATAAGAGTATCCCAATAGATGCAGAAAACATTTTTGACAAAGTCTAACACTCATTCCTGATAAAAATCCCACAGAAAATAGTAATAGGTGGTCTTTATCTCAATCTGATAAAAGCCATCTGTGACAAATCAGCAGCCAACATAATACTAAATGAATAAAAACTGAGAGCTTTCATCCTAAAATCAGGAACAAGGCAAGGATGTCCAGTGTCACCACTGTTATTCAATACAGTTCTGGAAACTTTAGCCCAAGTGGCTAGACAAAAGAAAGTAATGAAAGGAATAATTATAGGAAAGGAAGAAGTTAAATTATCATTATTTGCTGAGGATGTGACACTACACAGAAGAGCTCAAAAACTCCAAAAAAAGACTTCTAGATATAATAACAAAATTCAGTAGCATAGCTAGATACAAAGCCATCAGTCAAAAGTCAATAGCATTCCTGTGCATGAATAATAAGCTCACTGAGAGAAAAATTACAGAAACAACACATTTCATAAGAGCACCCAAGAAAAGGAAATATGTAAAAATTAATCAAACAGAAGGAGTAAAAAAACCTCTACATTGAATACTGCAGTAGCCTATAAAAGGAGATTGAAGAGGATGTCAGAAAATGGAAATATATCTTTTGCTCTTGCTAAAGTAGAAGCAAGATTGTGAAATTGGCCATACTTCCAAAATTGTTATACAGATTTAAGGCAATTCTGATCAAAATTCCAACAGCACATCTCACAGAACTAGAGAAATAAATCCTAAAATTCACTTGTAACCAGAAGAGACCTGGAATAGCAAAGACCATTCTGGACAACAAAAGCAATTCTGGGGAATCACAATCTCTGACTTGAAATTATACTACAAAGCTATTGTAGTAGAAACAGCATGTTAGTGGCAAAAACCCCAACAAATCAGGCCCAAGGATCAATGGAACAGATTAGAAGATGCAGAATCAACTCCAGAGATAACTAGCTACTATATCTTTGACAAAGGTGCCAAACACATTCACTGGAACAAAGATATCCTCTTTAATAAATGGTGCTGGAAAAACTGGCTCTATACATGCCAAAGATTAAAATCAGATCCACATCTTTTATCATGTACTGAACTAAAATTGAAAGGATCAGAGTTCTAAATATTAAAACAGAATCATTAAATCTACTGGAATATAGAATAGGCAGAACTTTTGAAGACACTGGTATAGACAAAGACTTTATGAACAAAACCTTGATTGCAGAGGAAGTATCACAAGAATCAACAACCAGGATCTCATCTTCTTAAAAAGCTTTTGCACAGCAAGATAAACCCCCAACAGAGAGAGGAAAAAACTCATAATGTGGGAAATTTTTTTGCCAGCTGTTTCTTTGGCAAAGGATTACTATCTACAATATATAAACAACTCAAAAAATTAGATCCCCCAAATTTAAAGACCCAATCCAAAAAATGGGCATCTGAGATGAATACATACTTCTCAGATGGAGAAATACAAGTAGCAAATAAATATGTGAAAAAATGTTCAATATCATTAGAGAGATGCAAATTAAAACAATGCTGAGATTCCATCTCATCCCAGAAACAGTGTCTATCATCAAGAAATGAACCAACAAAAAATGCTGGTAGAGATGTGGGGAAAAAGGAACACTTCTCCACTGTTGGTGGGAGTATGGAGTTGTGTAACCACTGTGGAAATAAGTGTGGAGACTCCTCAGAAAACTAGGACTAGGAAATCCATGTCACATTGGAACTTGGGGGTGTTGGGAAACCAAGCAACCTGCTCACCTCCCTGGTAAGCAGCTGTGGCTTGGGTAAGAGGTGGCTGCCCCAGGGGGAGAACCAATCAGCGTCTCCTGAGATCTGTGCCATGTTGGGACTTAGGGTGCTGGGAAACCAAGCAACCCACTCACCTCCCTGGTAAGCAGGTGTGAGCCTACCATCATGCAGGCTGAGAATCCAACATCCCACACCCCACAATAGCAAATGGGAGCCAGAGATCTGAGCATCTTTTGGGAGGTTGACCATATGCAATATCGCAAATAGAGGGGATTTCCTTCTACCGTCTCTTTGAAGGCAAATATTGTTATCACTGTTTTGCTTTGTTCTGATTAATTGTATTGCTCTATTCAATATTCTGTTTTGATAAGTTCTATAATGTTCTGTATTTGGTTAAATTTTGCTATACCTGATTGAAAGAACAACTATTGTGAAGATAATGAGATATACTATGTTACCTATTACTGTTTTCCTGGTAACCTGTTGTGATGTTCTATACCAATTTCACTGAATGGTCTCAATTGGCTATGTTCTGTCTTGTTCTGTTGTATTTCACTATCTTCAAAATAATGAAAAATTTTTAAAAAACTAGGACTAGAGGTTCCATTTGATCTAGCTATTCTCCTTCTTAGTATCTTCCCAAAGAATTAAAAGCATCATACTCATGTATATAATGGCACAGTTTGTAACAGGCAAATCTTAGAAACAGCCCAAATGTCCATCAACTGGTCAATGAATAAAGATGTCATTTTTATAATGGAGTACTACTCTGCCATAAACAATGATAAACTAGATAAATGTCTAAATAAATGGATGCACTTTGAAACCATCTTCTTAACTGAAATCAAAACACATGTGTAAATATCTCATAGTTTCTCTGGTGTGAGAAATGGAAAGTGTAAGTACCAACCAAAATATATTGTGAAATAGGAAGAAAATTTTCCTATTGTGAAATAGGAAAAAAATAGGAAGAAAGATATTGTGTAATAGGAAGAAAATTTTCAAATGAGGAGGGTTACAAGAGAAGGGGGAGAAATAAAGGAATGAAGGGGAAAGCTTAAGAAGTGAGGAAAGAAGGAAAAAGTGGAAGCAAAACATTTATAAATTGGGAGGAGAAGATGAGTCAAAGGGAAGGTAGGGTAATGGGGAAAAAAGAAACAGGATATATCATGGACAGGTACAAATTCTTTATGATGAATGTGATTCATGTATATCTAAAATGTACCAATAAAACCTGATTGGAAAAGAAAACAAAATGTACCTAAATTCAGAAGGCTGAGGCAGGAGGATTGCCATGAATCTGAGGTAAACTAGGGCAACATAATGAGTTCAAGTCCAGCCTGAACCCCGCAGTGAGACTTTGTCTCAAAAAACAACAAGACTGACAGCAAAAGCAAGCCCTTCCAAACACTAAACAACAACAACAACAATAAAACACACACACACACACACACACACACGCACACAGAGAGAGAGAGAGAGAGAGAAAAGAAGGAGAAAATGAAAACATAGTTTTGTGAACAGGTAGTGGAATAGGACAGGTAGAGGCAGAGATTCCCTGTAATAAATATAATCGTTACATATGCCTAAATTGTACCAATAAACTTAATTAAAACAAAGCAAGTAAACAAAAAAATCTTACACACACACACACACACACACACACGCGCGTGCACACACTGAAGGAAGCAAAAAGTTATAATGAATTTGATGAAAAACTGTCAAAGATTAAAATCTATCCCAAAAATGAACAAATAAGAGCCAGAAGAGAAAACAATAACAAGTTGTGAAATTGGAAGCATAAAATAAATTAGAGCAGTAAGGAGTGAAATGACATCAGTGGTAATGACACAGAAGACCGCACAGAATCTGAGAACCGACAGCACCCGAGTAATAGGACAAAGAGCAGCTTAGAGCCAGTGTACCTTGGGGACTAGCGTCCACCTGAGAGCAAGCACAAAGCCCTGTTTCCACGTTTATATTGCTTCTATCCCATGGGGCGGTTTCCCCTTGGAACGGCGCTAGGCAAAGCTACCGGAGCAAAGCAGTGATTAAAGGTGAGTGAACAGTGCTGGCGGGGCAGGGACTTCAAACGGGCCTTTCCAAGTGCGCTGTGCTCCGCTGACATCACCACACTGCCCAGCCTGTAAGTGGGTGGTCAAAAGCATCCATCTCCTCAGGGAGCTCAGCTCTGTCAATTTCCCCAGGCAGCTTAGCTGCACAATTAACCCACAGTTGTCCAGTTTTGCTTCAGGAGGTGGTCTCCTCTCTCAGTACAAATTTAAGGACAGTAGAGGGTTATATCGCCCACCTTACTCAACAACCTCACACACAGCAGCCAGGTACTCTAGAGCACTGCATTCGGACACTGTTGTCTGCATATTCCTCAAAACAAGTTTTTGCTCTGTGTGTGTCTGTGTGTGTAATTTTGGGTGCTGGGATTGAACACAGCCTTGCTCCTGCTCCACCACTGATCTACGCCCCCATGCCGCAAAAGAATTAGGTAGAACCATTTATAATGTTATATGTGCATATCAAAGGATGCTGTTTCCCAGAATATTGAATATATTGTATTAATGTTTTGAAATAAAATAATTGTATCTGTGTTTTTTGAGATATGATCTTGCTATGTCATTCATGCTGGCTTTGAGCTCACTTTGCAGTCCAGGCTGGCCTTGAGCTCACTTTGCAGTCCAGGCTGGCCTTGAGCTCACTATGCAGTCCAGGCTGGCCTTGAGCTCACTTTGCAGTCCAGGCTGGCCTTGAGCTCACTATGCAGTCCAGGCTGGCCTTGAGCTCACTTTGCAGTCCAGGCTGGCCTTGAGCTCACTATGCAGTCCAGGCTGGCCTTGAGCTCATGAGCCTCCTGCCTCAGCTTTCCAAGTGCTGGGATTACAGGCATGTGTTATATATTATCTTTTAAAAAAACTTCTTATTCAGTGAAGTTCAAACTCTTTACAGTTTGCTATGCATTATTATTTATTTAGAAAGTAGAAGACCGTGTTCTGGGAGGCTGAGGCATGAGTATTACATTAGAAACCATCTTGGGTTCTAATGCAATACTTAGAGAGACTGTGTCTTGAAATTAAAAAAAATTTAATTAAAAAAATGAAAATACAGAACTAAACTTTTCTTTAACAATTTTATACCACTCTTATTCTCCTTTAACTTAGTGTTAGTCTATGTCAGAATAGCAATAAGAGCTTCCACAGGATGTAAACCAATGTAATATATTTTATGGTTGAAGGTCTTTTATTGAGGGTATATAAAAATATAAATACAAATATTATTTTAAAAGTTCCTAGGATGACACACTTGTTAATACTTAAAAATGACTCTTGATTGAGTTATCCTCACAGCAATTATGAATTTACAAATAAAGCCACACAAATAGTATTTTGATGGATAACTCTGAATGTAAAAAGTAAGATGATAACAAAAGGCATTCCTTCCAGAAGATGAATGGTGCTTTCTTCCTAATAGTGCATGTATCTGTGTCTAAATTGCTACTTATTGCTTGAATGAGAGTTCATCATCATATTTATTTCCACATTTCATCTTAATAGAAATAAAAATACAGAGAACTAGATTGCATAAATAGGAAGATGAAAATGGAAATGGTTTTGTTATAGCCACGTCAATCAATTCTTTGAATTCTTTCTGAGTTCTAAGAATCAAATAATCATGTATGTTGAAAATTGCTTTTAATGAGTTATCAGGTGGCAGCTCAGTGATGTCTTCCAATTTTGTTAAACAGATCATTGGGAATTATCTGACTTGCAAAGAGATTTATCTTCTTAGAGGTATTCTTGTACTCTCTTTCTGGAAAGTATCACTAAAACCTTACAAGGAGTTGTCAGTGACTATTATCTGCTACTAATTGAGTGGCGCCTTGATTTATTGAGCTGAAAGGAATGTATATTAGGGTTAAAATGAGCCTATAATGTTGAAAATTGTACATTGTGGGGTTCTTCCCCTCATAGGCTATTAATAAATTTAGGTCAGTTGAAGAAATTTTTGGTTATATAACATGGCTTAGTTCTGCAAATTGAAATGGCTGAAGGCACTTGAATATTATATTCATATCTAAAACACCCAACTATGTCCATGAATGATTTAAGATTTTGTTTTTGGCCATATTGGCTTAGTTTTTTAAAAAAAATGTATAGCAAAACAGAGACATCGAATTATTTCAACCTTATTAATGCTATGGTTTGGATCTGAAATGTCTCCCAAAGATGTTCTAAAGGCTTGGCTGCCAGCCTGTTGGCACTATGACTGAGTTTTCCTGAAAATAATATCTGATCAGAGAATAATCAGCCTTGAAACCTAGAGATAAAAAATGCCAGCCTTCATCAGCTTATCCTTGCTTCATCTGCCTTACAGAGCAGACATCAAGCAACAGAATAGTGAGGCAAAATCTTCTGCATGACACTGGCCACCAACTAAGGCTTATTTTCTGGGAGACCATCGTGGGACGTAGGCTATATTTGAAGGAATCATATCAGTGGGTTCATGCCCTTGGGACCCCATCCTTCCACTCTTTCTGTTCCTTTCATTGTCTTTTTTTTCTCTCTGCCTCTCTGTCTCTCTGTCTGTCTGTCTGTCTGTCTCTCTCTCTCTGTCTCTCTCTCTCTCTCTGTTTCCTGGCTTCCCTGAGGTGAGAAGCCTCCTCTGCCAAAATCTGTTACTGCCATGAGGTTCAGCCTCACCTCAGGCTCAGAGCAGTGGTGCCCACTAACCATGGATGGAAACCTTTGTTTTTTTAAAATTTATTTTATTTTAAAAAATAAGACAGAAAAAAGCCAATTGAAACAGTGCAGTGAAATTGATACAGAACTTTACAGCAGGATACCAGCATCACAGTAATAGGTACCAAAGTATATCACATTATCTTCACAATAGTTGTCCAGTTAATTAGGTATAGCAAAATCAAACCAAAAACAGAATATTAGAAAACCAAGCAAGAGAGAATATTGAATAGAGCAAAACAATTAACCATAACAAAACAAAACAGTGAAAACAACATTTGCCTTTAAACAGAAGATGGAAGGAAATCTCCCATGTTTGCTATATTGCATACAGTCATCCTCCCAAGAGATGCTCAGACCTCTTCCCCCAGTTGCAAAGTGGGGGGAGAGGGTTGGGATGTTTGATTCTCAGCCCCTGTGCCGGTAGGCTCATGGGAGTCACTGACTGGCTCTCCTTCTGCCCAAGAGGATGGGCCAATTGCTTTCTTGGTCAGCCACCTACGTTCCACCATGGCCTGATCTCGGGAGCCGCTGACTGGTTCTCCTTCTGGCTTGTGCCAGGGAGTTTACCAAGAGAGTGGGCGAATTGCTTTCTTGGTCAGCCACCTAAGTAATGGATTGCAACCTTTGAAACCACAAGCTAAAACGAATCTTTCCTTTTAAGTTAGTGTTTTTCTCAAGTATTTTGCCACAGAATCGCAAGGCTGGCTGACACAACTTGGTTTTTCTCTTTTTAAAATACATTTCCTACTTAGCTCCAATAATATTGTTAAACATAAAAACTGAAAAACTAATGTATTCTCAATTACCCCTCAATGTTCACCACTGCATGTCAGGAGGCACCTAGAGATGGGTGGACACACTTAATGTGCAAAGGTCACTTACTGGGCTAAGGTGGCGACAGCTCAATCTCTCCATTGTGCATTGCCTTTGCCTTGAAAGGAGTGAGTCCCTTAGTGGGAAGATATCTTAGAATATGGGGTTATGTTTTCATTAAATTTAACATCATTGATGATTTTTCCTGATATAATGTCCTCAGTATCTAGGGCTCTTTGACTATTCTGAAAATTAGATTCTAATAAAAGTGAAAGAAAATGACTTATTATAGTATTTCCTTTAAGTATTAAGTTTACTAGCTTTTAAAATAAGGAGTCAATCCAACAACCATCTACAGAGAAGTTAAGGCAAATAAGGCTTCAGTCTGTTTGTATTTCATTTACATTTTGGCTTCTTTTTTTGAGCATTTTGGTCAACTCACAGATTTTTCACATATTCTGTATATTTCATTCAATTGGAGTCATGTAGGAAATGTCCCAGAGATGACCCTAGGAACCTACTTTTTAGGACCTTTGACCATCTCATTATTTTTTGAAGCGTTCCTTTCTTTTTGGATCAAGATGTATCTGACATCAGTTGGCAACATTCCCTGGAATCAGGTTATCCCCAAGTGGTTCTGGTTTCCTTTCATGGGCCGTGGTATTTAGAGACCAAAATCTCAATTACTCTTTTGGCCTGTCTCTCTCCTTCCCTCCCCCTTCCTTTCCTTCCTTCCTTCCTTCCTTCCTTCCTTCCTTCCTTCCTTCCTTCCTTCCTTCTTTCCTTCCTTCTTTCCTTCCTTCCTTCCTTCCTTCCTTCCTTCCTTCCTTCCTTCCTTCCTTCCTTCCTTCCTTCTATCCTTTTCTTCTTCTTCTCATTCTTTCTTTTCTTCTTTTTCTTCTTTCTGTCTCTCTCTGTATCTCTCTCTCTCTCTCTCTCTCTCTCTCTCTCTCTCTCTCATTCTCTGTCTTTCTTCCTTTCTACCCCCACCCCAAGATCCTGCTATGTGGCCCAGGCTGGCCTCATTCCTCCCACCTCAGCGTTCTGAGTAGCTGCACTACTGCAGACAGGGCCACAGCCTTCTGCTGAACTCAACATCAAAGTCCTGGGAATACTCAGCGTTACTATGGTATCATCTCTTCTCAGTCTTTTTAGAGGAACAAGCCATGGAAAATATGCTTTAAAATCATAAATCTGTAGTACTATTAATTAAGATGTAACATTTTAATACTTTTAGCTTTTATATATTTATGTTAAAAATTTATAGTTTTGTCATAATGGGGATTGAACTCAGGACTTTCATACTGAGTTGCATCCTCAGCCCTTTAATTTTAATTTTTATTTTGAGATAACATCTTTATAAATTGCTGTTACTGTGTGTAAGATTTACTATGCCCATTATGAATTAATATGAATTAATGTTTAATTTTTTGGATTTGTCTTATATGTTCCCTCTTAAGCAGAATATCCTATTTCCCAATAAAATTAACATTTGATTTATTCTACAATTTAACTAAAATTACTTCAAAATAACAATATAAAAATAAACGACAATATAAATATTAGCAATAAGAATTCTGATTTATGATCTCTTTGTAGTTCTTTTTATCTTAAATTCCACTATGGATATGTGATTCAAGGACTTTTAAGATCTCTTAAAATTATTTCTTTCTCTTTGTGGTTACAGCAACAATTTGGCAGTTAGAATCATTTATTTTAGATAACTTTCACTTTTAGAGATTTTTCTTTAAATTTCCTTTGTTTAGTTTGGCTTTAGCTTCACAAAAGAGTTAAGTATTCCAAAAGTCAAACTATATAAAATATAGTCAAAAATGTCTTATTGCTCATCTAGAATAGTTGTGTAATGTGTTAACAATCATCCAAGTTTGACAGGAACACTTTATTATTATTTCTTGCAACTTTTGAAGCCCATTGGGCAATTGTACTGTGTCCACTTGCCCAGATGGCCATGTTCAGGGAGCATCCTGCTGAACTGGGACCTTCACACAGGCTCTCTTATATATCTGGGTCATGGGGTTAAATGTGAATCTGAGCACCTCTAGTTTTTCCATATGATAAAGGGTTTTTCTACTGGATTTTCCAAGTGGTTCTTTCTCTCCGAAGGGCTAACACAGGCCTCTTTATAGCTTGATAACTGGTTTCCAGGTGTACAAAATCAAAGTTAGACCTTGTTGGGAAAGCCTGAAACCAACACAATGTCACTTCCATTCCATTCCCTTGGCCAAAGCAAGTCAAAAGATCAAAGGCAGAAAAACACATACCAGTTCTACCTGGTAAGAGTATCCAAAGTCATTGTGGGGCCAGCTTCTGGCTGCAGACCTTTATCTCTGTCCCAAGATGCGTCCACTGCAACTAATTTGGGAAGAAGAGGTTGTGAAATGGTTTGTCCAACATCGGGTTTTTCTGCCAATGGCTCTCCTTTCCCATTCCCCTTGCTGCCAGTCAATTCCAGCATTCATCTCCACATTCTCCCTCCAGAGGCTGCCTCCCTGGGGCCACCACAAGCCCTCTGTCTGCACTGAGCAACTCCTGTTCCTTTGTGGTGCTCAGACCTTAAGTCCATCCCTCATTCAAAAGCTCTGCTTTCCAATTCACAGAGTCTCCCGCTTGTAGGTTGACGCCTTTACCCACTTGTTTCACTTGGGAGAGAGGATAGTAGGCAGGATTTCCCACTGTTTCACATCAATGTTTTGGGAAACCATTGGAAACCAAACTTGTTGAACCAGCTCCATATGTTCAGGGATGCTGCTCAAGTTTTCCTGCCAGCAGGCTCTGCACTACCCACAGTTGGCAGTGTCCAGACTCTCTGCCCAGGACTGGGGGCTGCCCTTGTGGATGCTAGTGGTGGTAGTGTAAGGGCACAGTTATAAAATAGTAAACTTATAGACATTCTATAGCAGAAGTTAGAAATCAGTTAGTAGCCTGTGGTTATGCTCATTCTGCCTGTCACATAGCTGGTCTACTAACTTGAGTTATCCTTGACCATGTGTGTCCACCTGCTTCTCCCTGATCATGCACTAGGTCAGCTTGACTGTGTCCAACTGCAAGGCTTATGTTTTTCCTACTTAGAAAAATACATTTTGCTTCCAACTTGCTCCAAGGACTTCATATTTGGAACAGACCAGCCCAGTCAAGAACACATTTAACTCTACTTGCCCCACTCAAACCCATCCTCTCCTCCCCAGGAGTCTACTTTGAATTAGTTTGCTTGACAACATATGGCTTAATTCATGTAATGAATCATGAAATCACCTGCCATCAGCCTTGTACTTCCTGCTTGTAAAGTGTATTTAAACTGAACTCTTAGCTGACTCATGGCTGGTGATTTGGAACTGAGTCCCACCAGCCTGCTAGCATAATAAAAATTACCTTCTAACTTCTTGGTGCAAAAAGTCTTTCATTCAGTTTGATACTGGTTTTTCTGCAACATTTCTGGTGTGTTGGCTGAGAAGCTATCTTGCTGACCACTTAGGTCACTGTGTAGCCCTGCTGACCACTGCTGGGGCCCATCTCCTGGCCTGAAAATGAGAAATAATCTCCTTCAGACTTTTTCTCAGAGTCTCCTCAGCACTAAAGGGGAGGGAGCTCTGGTGTGACAGCAGAGACCCCATAGGGACTTGGGAGAGGTTAGAACATGACCAGGCCAGGCCCTCAGATAAGGCCTGCCAGAGTTTTTCCCACAGTTAGCCTGTCAGCCTGATTCCATCCCATTACATGTGATGAAGGAGGCTCTAATCACAACTTGCCAGTGTTAGGATCTTCAGGTTGTGTTTTGAATTCAGCCAGACATTGTCCCCCAGATTGGGGGTGAGAATGTATTAACTTCTGTGTGCTAATGTGAACAGATGACTTGGCTTGAACTGTATCAGCCCCTTTCCTCACCTTGGTCCCATATCTGTGCTTGTCACAAAAAACTCTCTCAGAGTCAAAATTATGGGAGTGATCCACAACAGGAGGTACCAAAAATCCCATACCAGAAGTGCCTCCCTCTGGCATGAGCCAAGAGGAGAACCAGAGAGCCACCCCCGAGATCTGGCTATGGCCATGCTGGAACCCAGGAGGCTGCACAAAGAAGCAATTCACCTGCCGCCCTCTTGGTAAACGCCTTCCTCTGGTGTAGCCAGGAAGAGATCCAGTAGTGTCTCCTGTGAGCCTACTGGAGTGTGGGCTTGGAATCAAACATCCCAAACTCCCCCCTCCTTTATCAACTGGGGACAGAGGTCTGAGCATCTCTTGGCAGGATGACTATGTGAAATATAGCAAATATGGGGGATCTCCTCTATCTTCTCTTTGAAAACAAGTGTTGTTTTCAGTTTTCATTATGATTAATTGCTTCACTATATTCAATATTCCCTTTCGATTGATTTTATAATGTTCTGTCTTTGGTTTGATTTTGCTATACCTAATTGACTATAGACAACTATTGTGAAGATAATGAGATATACTATGGTACCTATTACTGTTATCCTGATAACCTGCTGTGAAGTTCTGTACCAAATTCACTGCACTGTCTCAATTGGCTTTGTTCTGTTGTATTTCTACTACCTTGAAAATAAAACAAGAGGAAAAAAATCCCATACTGGGATGAAAAGAAAAGAGAAAAGATATAATGTGTGTATGCCTTTGTCCAAAATGATGTGCATGAGTCCAGGGTTACCTGGACTCAACTGGAAACTTAGGGAAAGAAAAGTGGTCTAATAAGTCTTGAAGGGAAAAGTAATGCCTAAATGAAAGCCTGGTATGGACATATTTCCTGCACTTCTTGTATTTAACTCTTTAGGTGACCATTATAGAATAATAGTATTAAATAAATAAATAAATAAATAAATGCCTAGGATGTTTGCCAAGACCAACTGGACATATCTGGCAGGCCCACTAACAGAACACTTCTCTCTTTGGGGGGGGGCTTTTTATTTTATTTAAACAGGAAAAAAGCAAAACAGAAAAAGAGGTAGAAACAACACAGAATTTCAGAAAAAAAATAAACAGTAAGAAATTACTACTTGATAAATTACATATTGTCTTCTTAGACATAGTTGTTCAAGTTACAAAGTTAAAGCATATAGAGTGGACATTCAAACAGTGAGGCTGCAAAGAAGTTCAGTGATCCAATAACTACTTAGCAACATGGTTATCAGTCCTACACACTTGAACATAAATGCAGTTATATCCTTTAGAGCACTTTCTGTTCCTCCTTTTACTTTTTTAAAAAAAATTTTTATTTAAAGAGAAACAAAAGCATGTAAAGGGTAGAGATAATACAGAATTTCAAAAAAAGATAAACAATAAGAAATCACTAATTGATAAATTATATATTGTCCTCTTAGAAATAGTTGTTCAAGTTACAAAATTAAAGCATACAAAGTAGATATTCAAACAGTGAGAGTGTGTAAACAGCTATGCATGCATGAATCTCTACATGTATTTCTACCCTTTATGTATTAGAGGGAAAAACAAAACATAGCAAGACAAAACAAAACAAATTCCTATAAAAACATGAAACCAAAAAGTCATATAAAACCACAGTACAAGGCGATCTACAATGATTGCTGTGTTGTTTCTCATTATCTTCAATAGAATTGTCTATATCATCAAGCATAAATGAATATAGCAGTTTAATTGAATATAGCAGTACATAACAATATTAATAAAAAAAAACATTGTAGACAGTATAAAACTTCAAAGGCAGGTAATAATCAAACCAGAGTGGATATTCTAGTGAATCTTGTCATCTTAAGTGCAGTTGCCTATGCTCTCAGACTTGACACTATCAATCATAACAGCTTTGAATAAAATCTATCAATACAAAACAGTGATCTAATGAACAAGATTCAATTATGATCAGTCATGGTAAAACACTGTAGGTTATACAGAGCTTTAGATTAAGTTAATAGGAAATTAAGGATGATTACCATACTATACCCTGTTATTTTCAGGATTACTGTCTGTGTCCTCAAATCTAGTACAGGTAGAATGACTGGAACAGAATATAATACATCTAAGCAGAGTAGTGTGAGTAATGTGGGTTTTAAATCCTGGTGCACTATTAACAATATAGCATATCAAGGCTATCTATGTTAGAGATTCTAGCCATCCTTCTCTGCCTCATTTCTGCTATGCTATTTTTCTGCCTGTCTACTTTTCTCCTTCATTCTACTGGCTGCCCCACTCAGCCTTTCTGCCACTGTTTCTAAAATCCTGGTATTTTTTTTCTCTCTCTCTAGAATGTCCTTCAGTATTCTCTGTAGTGTTGGATTGGTGGTCACAAATTTCCCCAGTTCCTCTTTGTCATGGAAGCATCTTCTTGTTTCTCCATTAATTTCTAGTGACAGTTTTGCAGGGTACATCAATCTGGGCTGGAGGTTATTTTCTTTCAGGGCTTGGAATATTTCACTCCAAGCTCTTCTTGATCTGATGGTCTGTGTCGAGAAGTCAGCCGTGATTCTGATGGGCTTACCTTTATAGGTAATCTGCTTCTTTTCTCTTATGACTTTTAATATTCTGTTTTTATATTGAATTTCTGGTATCTTGATCATTATATGTCTGGGTGTAGATCTGTTTTGGTTGTAGGTGGCTATAGTTCTGTATGCCTCATATAACCAAATGTCATTTTCTTTTCCCATGCTTGGGAAGTTTTCCTTAATTATTTCCATGAATAGCCTTTGTAATTCACCTGTATGTATTCCTGCTTCTTTGTTCACATTTCTTATTCTTAAATTGTAGATTCTCTTGTCATCTTCTAGCCTTTGTATTGTTACTGCCTGCTTCTTTGTTATTTTTAAGAGATCTTTCCTTTCATGATCACACACTGCAAACTTGTCTTCAAGTTTTGATAGTCTATCCTTAGGAGTTTTGCCATCTTTCAATTGAGCTTTTAATTTTCTGGTAGTCTCTTTGAATCTGCTTCATGTATTCTATATTTTCTTTATATTCTTTATCAAATGTTTCTCTCCTTTTTTTGTGTTCCTCCCTTCTTCTGTCTGTATCTTCCTGAGAGATGCTTCCTGAGAGCATTTATTTTATTACTCTACTCATATCTTGCTTTACCAGATTTAATATTTCAGTTTTGAGCTCATCTACAAGGTCCCGAAGATATCTCTTAATGTCCAGTGAAGCCATGTCTGATGCTGCGTGCTTGCCTCCCTCAGTCTCCCTTGTTTTTCCCTCTCCTGGATCAGTGCTGTCAGGGTTTTGGGCCTGGGGCCTCCTCCTGCCTCTCTTTCCTGTCATGGTCCTGGCTTCCTCCACACAGGTTACAGTGCAGGTCCCAGCCCCCTTCCCTGTTGGCCACGTTTCCTCTGAAGCACGCTGGCGAGGGACCTCTGCCCTCTCCTGGCTGCTCTTGTCACTGAGGTGTAAGTAGTGGCTGTATATGCCTGCTCCTCTCCACTGGGCCAACCAAACTTCAGGGGCCTTCACCTGGTTAGTGCTTGCTAGGCTCAGGAAATCGATTTGGGATGGCACATTGGGTCCCGGCCTGGGGTGTGGCCCAGTCCAAGCAAATCCCACAAATCTGCTCTGTGGAGGGAGGAACCAACTAAAGTCACTGTTGCTCCCAGTTCAGGCTCCTCTTGCCTGATTCCAACATGTCGCCCATTTGGTCATGCCCTTCCTGTTGGGGGGGGTCTTATTCCCAGCACTGACCATGGATTAATGAAGGTCCCTTTGCCAGCTCTGCTCTCAGTTGGGCTCACCAACCCCTGACTTCAGCTCTGCTGTGGTTCCTTTGAGTAACAGAGAGAATGAGTTTGAGTGGCTCTGCTGGCAGGCGCAGATTCAGACTGTGGCAAACTTGGTGGGTCACCGCAAATGAAAATGTTGTGTCCTGTAATTTTTAACTGTTTCAGTTGTAGTCCCAACGTATTTGACAAGCTTTTTTATGTTTTAATTTCTTCCTGTGTCAAGAGGATCCATCTCCCTCTGTCTGGGTCTCTCCAGGGTGTTTTATTCTGGCATTTGAGTTGTTTCTCCAGGTAGGCTTTGTATTCTGTTGCTCACTGATCAGCCATCTTGACTTCTCCTGATCCACTTCTCTCTTTTATGTAAACCCCTGTTTTTGTAACTGGTGACCTTTTAATGTAACTTCACATATAATGGGACAAATCTTCCTTTTTTTATTAATGGGTTATAATACAATTTGAAACATATAGTCTCTTAGCAACTCATGATGTTACCCAACCCTCCAATCATATGCACACCCTTAAAAACCTTGAAGATCCTCCAGTGGGGCACTAATTCTTTAGGAGAGAGACAGAACACCTGAGGAGGCAGCTAGCCCAATGTCTAAGCCATTATAAAAGCACAAGACCAAGAGATTTAGGCTCAGTTGTGCATGCTGATATTAAAGGGACAAAATAGAGGTTGTCTTTTCATTTCAAAGTGAGCAAGGAAAAAAGACAGAGCCCAAACTCTCCTCCAGGCTTCAGGAGCCCCAAGGCCAGCCCTTGTTTGATATCACCTGTCTAAGGAAGTTGTACAGGAGAAATCAAATTACAAATTTTACTTAATCAGTAATTAAACTTCTGGTTTTCAGTTTGAGTTCACATGCATAAAACATTTCTTGTGCATTACAAAGGTTTAAGTTTACAGTGTTAACTTGCTCCTTTCTCTACTCTTGTTTTAAAATAAATACTGATTCAAGGTTATTCAGAGTTTTGTTGCCAGTCAGTCAAGTTTACTATCTGAGAAAAAAAAGGGACACTTTAAATTCAAGCAGCTACCCTCCTTCCTGGTAAGTGGTGGCAGCACAACCAAGCAGCGGGTGAGCCGGGGAGAGAACAAATTGGCAACTCCCATGAGCCTACTGGTGCAAGGCTGAAAATCAATGCCCCATGCCCCCTCTCCCTATAGCCACTGGATGGTGTCGAGGACAGCTGGAGTTTATAGCAGCTAAGGCACAAAAAGCAACTAAATACTTGTATTGTTGGGTTGATTATGCTGACCTGGGGACAGAGGTCTGAGCATGTCTTGGGAGGATGATCATAAGCAATATGGCAAATATGGGGGATTTCCTTCTATTTCCTCTTTGAAGGCAAGTATTGTTTTCACTGTTTTGCTTTGTTCTGATTAATTGTTTTTCTCTGTTCAATATTCTGTTGTGATAGGTTTTATAATGTTCTGTTTTTTGGTTTGATTTCACCATATCTAATTGACTGGACAACTATTGTGAAGATAATGAGATATACTGTGGAACCTATTACTGTTATTCCAGTATCCTGCTGTGAAGTTCTGTACCAAATTCACTGCATTGTCTCAATTGGCTTTGTTCTGTCTTGTTTTGCTGTATTTTACTACCTTCAAAAAATAAAATAAAATTCAGGCAGCTACAGTCTAGTTTGTTGTAAAATGTTATAGTAAATGGGAGAGGAAAAGTAATAAGAAGACTATAAATATAAGAGATATACTTTTGATATGAATGAATTCTATTTGTCCTGCTAAAGGGATTTTAAAAAGAAATAATAACAAGACTAGAAAGCTTACTATGTTTAGGAAAGTTTATGGAAATATAGTTACTGTTTAATTTGGTGGAGCTCAGGTTGTTCCTTCTAAAAACCCCCATGAGGGAAATGGTCAAATTAACTTGAGAGTACCAGCCAAATAATAATCTTTCAAAAAACTTATGTGATATATATGCTGTGTGTTACTGTACTTAATACTAAAGCAGACATTTAAATTTGTTGCAAAAATAATGTCATGATTGGCAGGATGAAATATTTTATGTGGCTCATGATCTCAGGTTTTCTTTGTAAACCTGTATAACTGCTATCTATCAACATTCTGCAGGGATTGGACTACTAGGACAACCATAATTTATAAGAAATATCAGCTCTTTGCTATAGTTTATATTTCAGAGTACTTGAGATTTAGATAAAGTTACAGTAATTAAACCCAATACAGTACTAATACCACTGATCTTCCCTTCTGGATGTTCACCAAACTAAGATTTAGAGATCAAAACTAAAAAGATGAGGACTGGGGATTCAGCTCAGAGGCATAAACACCTGCCTGGCAAGTGCAAGGTCAAGAGTTCTATCTCCAGGACAAACAAAACAAAACAAAACAAAACAAAACAAATCAAAACAAAACATAACAAAAACAAACAAAAACCCTAAAATTATGACTAAGACAAGAGGAAACAAAAAATGCCCCCAGTCAGTGTACTTCAGTATATTGTTAGCTGCCCAAGTAGTAGTTCCTGATCCACATCCGACTGCGTTTGTCTCTGAAAAATGGCTGGTCACTGAGATACATAGCTGGCAACTATGATGATAGATCATCAAACTGCTAAAATATACCTCGCCTGCCTATAGAGCCAGTTCAAGATCTCTGAGCTGTCAGTGCCGCTGAGACTGCCCTCACCCTTTTGGACTGTTCTGGCTTCTATATGCTTACTTGGACTGTTAGTTCCTAGGAGAAGCCAGTCACTCACCTATCTAAAACATGGAACTCAGTGCCAAGAAAATGCCTTCCCCAATTGCAGGCACTTGCTGCAACCTCCCAGTCAAGGAGACAAACAAACTGACGTTGGGACACTAAGATGAATGGTCCTATGGCAGCCCTTCAAGCCCCCTTTACAGATCACCTGATCCATGATGCTATGGATGTCTTGGCTAGGTTGAGAGACACTGGAAATCAAGCACCAAGGTAAGGCAAGATCTGTAAAACTGTACTGAGAAAGGAAAAAAAGAATGGTGTCCCTGGGTAAGAAGGGTCCTCTCTCTAAGGGCAGGCAGAGGGGACACTGAAGGTCAGTCAGTGTCATATCTGAATGGACGTGCTGGCTGCCAGCTTAGCTGCAGATAAATTGGATGGGCAGCCTTTGGATGTAGCTGACTCTATAGAGGTAATTATGCCCTAAGCAGCAATACAAGTTGATAGACCAGAGTCAGAAGGCCAAAGCAACCTCAGTGAAGCCAAGAAAAGTGACACAGGCTTTCTTTTACCACAATTTGGAGGCAAACCAAGGTACCTGTTTCTTGAGGATCCTAGGAGACTGAAGACCATATATGGAATTGACTATTTAGAGGTCTCCAAAAAAGTGCAATGTGTACTAATGTCAATGGATATTGGAGTGGAGTCAGTGCTAATATATGGCATCCCAGACTATTGTACAGAATCTACCATATGCAAAGAAGGACATGGAGCTCACTTTATCATAACCTGGAAGGCACAAGTAGCTTTGGGTATAGGGCACTTGCCTCAATGACTGTATAGTGTTTATGTTTCTCCAGTTGCTGAATACATACTGGGGGAAACACACTGACTGGTGTTTGGATTGACACCATGCAGGGAGAATTCTAATGGTGAATTCATGTAGTAAAAACCATAGTCCAAGGCCATACATACCATGCACTTCTGACTCTCCCTTAAGTCACATGAGTTGTATGCATGAAGCAATACCAGCTGCCTGGAGGCCATGAAAAAATGAGACAAACTGTCTTGAAATTGAAAGAAGCAGGGATGATACTCCCTGCACAGAACACTTCAGTATGGCCCATGCAGAAGCCAGATAAGTCATGGAAAATGACTGTAAACTCTCACCCTGATGCTGGCAATCAGGTCCAATTTACCTTCATTCAGAAGGTCAGGCAATGGACCTTCCCCATGTTTCCATGAGGCTATTTGCATAGCCCAGCTTTATATCATGGCCTGGTGGCCCAGGACCTGGCCACCTGGGCCAAGCCACACTCTGTGTCACTGTTTTGTATTGCTGATATTATGTTTACCTGATTGTCTTGCAGATTTGAAAGCCACTATGCAGTTTAAAGAAAGCTTTGCTGGCATGGGGGGTGAATCATAGACAAAAACAATGTCCAATGTCTGTTAAATTCTTGAGTGTTATATGGTTAAAGAAGACCAGAACCATGTTAAATGCCAATTATAGGTGTATAGGCGCTTGCTGAGTTTTTAGTGGATGTACTGCATTTAGCTACCCTGCTATGCCTTTTGTGCAAGAAGAACAAAAGACATGGAACTGGACAGACACAGCACAACCACCCTGATGAGTTTTGGTCACAGTTATGAAAGGGAACCAAGAGCTCGTATTCCCTGATTGAAAAATAGCAGTGTTGTACAATGCTCTACATGCCTGTGAGGAATCACAGGACAGATATATCTATCAATGGCGCATCCCAGGAATGGACTGGCACAGGCCCCTACTCTCACATGTTGGGGTACATATCTCTAATAGTGGATTGACAACTCAGCTAGCCTGTTGCCAGCCAAACTGGCAGCAGTTTGGGGATCCATGATGTACACGGCCCAAAAGCCCACCCAGGAAGACAAACTACAGGAGTTGACCCTTAGTCTCTATGCAGAAGGGAAAGGAGGCCCTCTGGCCAATACTGCATATACTAATGGGTCTAGCTGTGACCCAGTCCCACACTGGACAGTGGTCACTGTCCAGCCCAGCGTGAAAGTATTGTGGTTTAAAACCAGAACAGGCAGATTAAAACAATGGGCAGAGTTGTAGACAGCATGATTACTTGTGATGCATTAAAAAAATACAAGGCTCCTACATGCGTACACAGATGCCTGGGCAGCCTTTAAGGGGCTGATGCTTTGGCTGCCAACTTGGGCAGCATAAGAGTGACAGAGCACCAAAAAATCACCCAGATCCAGCCCTGGATTCACTGCTCCAGGATCAAGTCGGCTCATCTTGACAACTGTTGGAAGTCCTGTCCAGATGAGACAAACCCCTCAAAGACCACACCCAAGAGACAATACTCTGAAAGCTTTGCTCCGGCCACTCTGGAAGCTAGCAGATCAATGCACAGCTGTATCTGATCTAAGTGACTGATGTTTTGTTATGCAGTTTGGGTTTGAATTCCCCTTCTCTCACTAGTTTTAGTGTTTGCTACAGGACTCTGGGCTATATCCCCAGAGGATTGGAGGGTCCCCTACAAAATTACCTTCACTCTGTTCTATATTGGTGTGACTATTATACTAAGAATCTTGATCTCTTTTATCAAGTTATAGATTCAATGTATTGTTACTCTACCTGGTTTCTAGTTCCATATTTCCTGTAAATCTCAATGTTTATTATTATCTGGGTCACAACTCTGACAGCCTGAGAACATCATCAAAAGGCTGATTTTGTTTTCTGTTAAATATAATTCTTGAGTCACTTATATTTAGTTTACCTACACCTAAATAAAAAATGATCCTCCTATGGACAATATATCTAAATCTCCTATGTATATAGGGAAATTCAGGATCCTAGAAATTCCAGATTCAAATAGAAAGCATAAGCCTCATAGTAATTCTGAACTCAATTCAACTCCTGAGTACTTGATTCAGTCCTATTCTATGATGGAGTAAGGAAGAATTTCCTGCTTCCTGGGTTCCATTGAGGGCCAAAATGTCTCCACTGATTGTATAGACATGTTGGCTGCCACCTCAGGTTCTTTGGCAGTCCACCTTGGGATTTTGTTTGCTCTTACATGGTCCATCAAGTATTTTATAGTACCTAAATGAGTCTTTGTACACTTACTTTTCTGGTACCTAACCTCTCTGTTTATTCAGGACACCGAGGTCCTGAACATGCCCATTAGTCACATTAAAAATGTTAACCCTAAGATTGCTCATATTAGCTGGATAGCAATAACAGAGTTTGACAATCCATGTTACGGGTGTGGGTGTGAGCCACCAATACTCAGTTAAGTGCTCATATTGCTGAAAATTTTGCCAACATACAAACCTCAATAGATACACTTCCTGACTGAATGCTTTGAAGCTATACATCACTGACTCCTTTTAAAAGTTATTTGTCCTTACCAACTTCTTAGTACAGAGGAAGCTGAGGAAACTGAGGAAGAAGAATAATCCCCATAATAAAAACATGGGGAAATGCAAGGGTACAGTTATAGAACAGTAAACTTTATAGACAGTAGAATATCACAGGGACACAGTGTTCCCCCAAGTCTGGGACGATAATGGGAGCTGTTTCTGTATTTTCCCTTTTACCAAGTGTAGTCCTCAGCTTCCCTAAGCCCCAATTGCACTTTACTCCTGCACTGGATTTCCTCTCCCAAGTAGGAGTCAATTTCTGCACCTGTACATTTTATGGACACTATTTCTTAAAGATTACATATACCTGAGAAAGTACTCATAGACCAGGAAAGGCTATTTTTCTTTTCACAATTCTTCTTCTACTATACAAAACAAATCCTTCCCTTAGTCTTTGACACAATGGCTTGCAATGTATAAACCCATGAGACACCTCACAAAGAGTTGGTAAAACTGGTTTTGAGAAAGTCTCCTTAAATGAATAGTGCAATAGCTAGTGATGAATACATTGTATAGACTTGCTCCTTGGCTGGACTTATTTGCATATTTGTAAAGGGAAAAACATGGTGTTAAAAATGAGATATTTTAGTCTATATTGGGATGTTCTGAAATCAGCAATGTTATAAAATAGGAAAGAAGAGATGCCTGTATAATTTAACAATCATACCTTCTTTTACTATATCCCTTGTAATAAACTAACAAATACCAAAAAAGTGCTTCCCTATATTCTGTAAACAATTATAGAAAAATATCAAACCTAAGAAAGTGATTATAGAAATGCCCAGAATTTTTATGTGTTCTACAGAAGTTGCAGGGGGTTACTGACTTACCTCTGGCATCTGAAGGATCAGGCTTGTGGAAATGAGACCCTTACCCAGGAAGAGATAGTAGTGTTGGAATTAAATTAAATTTTAGGGCACCATATTGGGTTTCAGAGAATTGGAAAACTGATTGTGTTATAGAGATTTTAGTTTTACTGGATGTGAAGAAACCAAGGGACACTCAGAGAAGTGAAGGGAACCAAGCTTTATTACACTGGCAGGTCCAGAGAAGCTGTGTACTCCAAAGAGAAGCCCTGAGCTAGTATAGGAAGTTAGTTTTATGCTATTAATCAGGCAAGGCAGGGGTCTTTTTTAAGCAAATGGAACTTTACAAATATAGGAACAAACTGGAAACAGAAATAGGCCAGGTATAACATGTACCTGATATACTTTGTGTTTAGTAAGCCTGTTTAGAGAAATAGAAAGACCACTGAACACTATTGCCATATTTGGGTTTTGAAACATTTTGAACACCAAAGTTCTTCTACAGATGTTGATGCTGGAAAACACTGCCAATAAAGTGAGTTATGTTTTCATATTTCCTTAGATATTTACTCAGACCTCATTGATCTTTTGCAAAAGTTTTTTAACTGAACGTGCTCAACTTTTCCTAGCTTTCACAAATCAACCACTTTTTAGTTCTTGATTCATTCATGGTATGTTCTTATCGAATTCAGGGAAACTTTCTAGGAATATGTTTCCTTTCACAGTACAAAATGCACTTAACAACATTTATAAGATCCACTACTTATTAACGGTTCCATAACTTCTCTTCTTTTTTCCTAGTAATATCTGGAGTGAAGGATGGGGTAGAGAAGACAGAAATTTCATGGCAGATGTTCTGTAAATAAGGCCTCACAATGATATTCTTGCCAGATAGAACTGGTATATGTTTTTCTGCCTTTGAATCTGGACTGATCTTTTGACTTTCTTTGTCTAAGAGTAAGAAATGGAAGTGACACTTTATTGATTTCAGGCTTTCCCAATAAGGTCTAACAGATTTTGATTTTGTACCTCCTGGAATCCAGTCATTAAGCTGTAAAGAGGCCTGTGTTAGCCCTCCGGAGAGAAAAAGCCACTTGGAAAGTGCAGTAGAAAAAGACATTATCATATGGAGAGAGATCAGTTGGAAAAAACTAGAGGTGCTCAAACCCACACTTACCCCAAAGACCCATATATGTAAGAGAGCCTTTGTGAAGGTTCCAGTTCAGTAGGGTACTCACTGAATATGGCCATTTGAGCAAGTGAGTGCTGTAGAATTACCCAATGGGCTTGCACAATTGCAAGAGATAATAATAAAGTGTTCTTGTCAAACCTTGACGAGGGCTCTACTATTGTAGACAGCTAAGTTACTGAAGCAGTTGTACTTGTAATCTTATTGATTGATCAATTTTGATCCAAAATTGAGGAGTGAATTCTAAGGAACAATGAAGAATAAGAGCAGGAAAAATTTATTGAGAGAAAGACAGCACCTGAGAGAAAGGAAGGGACCCCAAAGTGGGTTTCCATAGACTCCTCTTTTTTAAAAAAGGTTTTATTAAACAAATTATGAGGTAAGTACAATGTGGGTCAAAACTGATTAACCAATAAGGTTATATGTATAGCTGCTTAGGTAATATTGATCCCATGGGGAAGCTGGTCATGTAGCAAGTGCATATAGAACAAATGCATTTTTAGGAAGGGATGGGTTGTCAGGTAGTCATCCACCTGAGTGACTGATGTCTATCCAGACTTTATTGGACTAGGTGATATCAATTATAGTATAATCTTCAACTTACTGCTTATCTCTCAGGGAGCTATGTAGGCCGGTCATCCCATCTGTATATTGAGGCCTGGTTTTCAGATGTGCCTCTAGCCACAGTTGTGATGTGTTTTGGTTTTCTGCATTGACTACCTAGAGGGCCTAGCCCTGTCTGAATGACTATAATATTTCTTTAGAGAGAATAAAACAAAATAGAACAGAACAGAACAAATCAGAACAGAGCAATGCAAGCAACACAGCACTTCACAACAAGACAACAGGACATCAACAGTGGCTACCATAATGTCTCTTGTTTTCTTTGAAATAGTTGAGCATAGCTTCACACACAACAATAACAAACATAACAAAATAGTATAAAACCATTCAAAAGAATGAAAGCATTACAGGACTTCAACACCAGATAACAGAAAATGAACAATGGCTACTATAAAATCTCATTTTCCTCAAAAAAATTGCCCATACATCACACATAATAAAATAAAACAAAATAAAACTCAACAGGATAGAACCAATCAAAACAGAAGAACAAATTATGAGAGGACTTCAAAACAAGATGATCATCAGACATGGTAAAATTGAACAAAACAAGATAGAACAAAGCCAAACCTAACAAAATTGTAAAAACAATACAAGAGTTCAAGACAAGACAGTAAGAAATTAACAGTAGTTTCCACCTTTTCCTCCCAGGTGTTTTCTCTCCTATCACTCTTACAATAACTATTTTGCTTTTGGATCTCATTAACTCCTTCTGTTTCTTATCGAGGGTTCATGAATTTGAATTCAAACTGTTTCACCCATGTACATGATCTCCTGTTGGGTCCATTTACCTACAGGAGCCTTGAGATTATTCTACTTTATAGCTGGGTAGCTTTCCACTACTTGAAAATACCATACCTTTCTTATCCATTCTGTGGTTGATGGGCAAGTTACTCTCGCTTTTTTTTTTTTTGGTTTCCTGTCACATGGAACAATTGTTTTCTCTCTTTTGATTTTTCAGTCTATGAATTTCCTTTCCAGTTAAATGTGTTCCTTCTATACAGTATATTGATGGATCTTATTTCTTGATCCACTCTCCCAGTGTTTCTTTTTATTTCTGACCTGAAGTCATCTACATTAACGGTTACAGCCAGTGTACATTGGTTTGTCTTTGCTGTGCTGTGATCCTGCTGTTGACTCTCCACTTTTCCTCTTCATTCGATTGTCTATCTTGTTTGGCGATCCTCCTCTGCTGCTGTTCCTGGAACCATGGTCGTCTTTATCATATCTTTATCATCTTTATCATTTCTCTCTAGAATATCCTTTAGCATTCTCTGCACAGTTGGTTTGGTAGTCATGAATTCCTTCAGTTGTTCTTTATCATGGAAATATCTTATTTTTCCATCAATTTTGAAAGGTAGTTTTGTTGGGTAGATCAATCTGGTTTGGAAGTTGTTTTCTTTCAGGGTTTGAAACACTTCACTCCAAACTCTTCTTGACTTGATGGTTTGTGTTGATAAGTCTGTTGTGATTCTTGATTAGTTTTACTTTATAGGTGATCTGTTTCTTTTCTCTAACAGCTTTTAATATTCTATTCTTGTGCTGAATTGCTGGGATCTTGATTATTATATGTCTGGGTGTAGATTTACTTTGGTTATGGCTAATTGGAGTCCTATATACCCGACTTATCTGCATGGTGGATCCATTTCCCATGTTTGGGAAGTGTTCTTCTATTACTTCTGTAAATAGTCTTTTAATTCCATTTGTGTTGACCCCTGCTTCTTATCCAACACCTATCACCTTAAATTGTCTTTCTTTGCATCATCTTGCAGCCATTGAATTATTTCCTGATTCTGTATTGTTTTTAAGAGATCTTTCCCATCACAATCACTAGTTGCAATACTAACTCCAAGGTTTGAATGTCTATCTTCAGTCTCTTTCAAGCAATTTTGCCAGCTTTCAATTGAATTTTTAATTTCCTGGATATCTCTTTGAATCTATTTCATGCATTATAATTCCTTTCTATATTTAGTCAAGGTTTCCATCATTCTCCTATGCTCCTTTTCTTTGTCTATGTCTTCTTTAGACCTACTGAACAATTCTTTCAGTATGTCTGTGATTTCTTCTTTTACCTGAGACACTATTTATGATTTGACTGCTTTTACAATCTCATGAAGTTGTTTCCTTACTTCAGTTGCTATCCTCTGAGAGATTTCAGGTGTGTCTCTTCCATTTTCTTCCATGACTGTATCTCCCAGACTTGTACTGTGTGAGCTGGAGGTCTGAGTTTGCCTTTTGCTCCTTCATCTTGACATTCTCTTGGGTTCCTCCCAACAAGCTGGGTGTGGGACCCCAGGCGCTTCCCACATTGGCTGTCCCACCATGGTGTAGGGGGATGAGACAGACACCTGGGTACCTCTAACCCCAGATTTGCAGGGAGATAGCAGGGCATGGAGTAGGCTTCTCCAGACCTGAGCAGCTACACTGGGGCTTCCCTGATGATCAGAGGTGATGGAGGTGGGTCTGTTTCTCTTAGCCCGTGTGTCTACCCTGGAACTCCTGTGATGGTGGCAGATTTACAGGGTGAATGTGTCTGATTCTACTAGGGGTGATGGCTGCCTGAAGGAGCCAAGGGCTTCCAGTGGTGACCTACAGTTGCATTTGTCTTACCTGGGAATGTGTCCCTGCTTCTGCTGGCCACCTGCAAGGAAGGAGCCTTCTGATGGCAGCTCCCTGCAGGTGGCGGTGGATCTGCTGATTCTGTCTGTCTGTGTTTGCCATCCCAGGAAAGGGCCTTCCAATGGCAGTACTCAGCAGGCAGAGGCAGATCTGTCTGGCTTCTCTGCCCGTGTTGTACTGCCTATAATATTTCTACTCAACTTCTCTGTGTATAACAGTGCAGCACTTGCCTATCATGTGTGAAACTCTAAGTTCAGTCCTCAGTAAAATAAAAAAAGGGAAAAAAAAACCTAGGGGAAATTTGCCACAAGGCAGTGCATTAAAAAGTAAGATTGCAAGGACCAGAAGAACATAAATATGTGTTCCTACAGGATATAAAATAGTATTAATTATCTTTCCTTCTCTCAGTCACCTTCTATTTCATTTCATCTTTAGCATTATTGCTAGAAGTGTTTTTTCTTCCATTTTCTTCTATGACTGCATCTCCCAGACATGTTCTGTGTGAGCTGGAGGTCTGAGTTTGCCTTTTGAAGCACAAATCTGGGCATTTCCATACTCAGTCACCTTCTATTTCATTTCATCTTTAGCACTATTGCTAGAAGTGTTTTTTCTTCCATTTTCTTCTATGACTGTATCTCCCAGACTTGTTCTGTGTGAGCTAGAGGTCTGAGTTTGCCTTTTGAAGCACAAATCTGGGTATTTCCATACTTAAAATCTTTTGCTGGCCTTTCTGTGTCTCTGAAAGAGTCAACTCCCTAGAAAGATTCTAAAATCTTTCAACTCTCAGCCTTCTTTCTTGGGAATAATGTCCACCCACAGTCTGAAGCAAAACATTCCAGAATTTTGGATTTCATGGTGGAACTGTAGTTTAGTTTGTTTTCAGTTGCTATAGTTGAAAACCACAGACTGAGTAATCTACATTTTTAAATGGTCTTTTTGGCTTATAATTCTGAAGTCTAGGAAGTGCAAGACTGAACAGTCACATCTGGGTGAGTTGATATTCTGCTGGTAGAGACTCCATAGTGGCACAGAATATCACATACAGGAACAGAATGTTGAACATTTCCTTCTCATAAAGTGACAATTTCATGGCATTATAGTCTATTATGGTTTGGTCTGAAATGTTCCTCAAAGGCTGATGTGTTGAAGGCTTGGTCCCCTAGTGCCAAAGGCATCTGAGGGAAGATGATTGTGAGGATTCTGACCTCATTGATGGATTAATTAATTTATGGATTCATGATTTAATGGGCTATTGGGAGCTGATGGAAATTTAGGAAGTAGGGCCTGGCTGGAGGAAGTAAATTCTTGACTTCATTCTCTTGTGTGCTGTATTTTGTGCTATGCCTCTCCATTCCTCTTTGCTTTCTGTCTGTCATGAGATTCCCCACCATGTCCTCCCCATCATGATATACTTACTGGGCCAGGCCAGAAACAACAGAACCAGGAAACTGTGGACTGAAAGCTCTGAAACTATGGGCCAAAACAAATCTTTCTTCCTTTAAGCTGATTTTTTTCGGGTATTTTATCATGTTGATAAAAAGATGACTAAAACAGGGTTTTACTCATTTGGTCTCCTAGAAGTCTTACCTCTGAATTCTATTCTTGGATTAATTTCCCACTTTCCTAATACCTCACAATAGGGTTTAAATTTCAGCATGACTTAGTGGGAACATTGAAATTATAGTGAATATATTTTCAAACGTTGAGAAATGCCAACAGGCATATTTGATATGTCCAGACCTTCTGTTATTCAGACAACAGATCCCATTTCTGACCATCATTAATTTTTTTCAGTCCTTGGGCTAATTTGATCCATTCAGGAGATATTTTGCTATTCAGATCTTTGCTATTAAGGGGATAAATTTAACTGTAACTGCACCTCCTCTTACTGTAACAGGGAAAAGTAACTCCCAACATGTTAGATGTCAGATGCACAGAGACTGTGTCTCCTCAGTATTTAAGAATGAACTTGAAGGACAAAGAAGGTTGGGTAGGAAAGTTTATTGAGAAAAAAGTCCTTAGAGACAGGACAGGTTCCAAAGTGGGTTGCCATGGTTGCTTTCTCTCCAAGAATATTTTATACAGCAAAATGGCAACATGGGTCAACCAACCAATAATATTACAAATCTTATTGCTTAGCTAATATTGATCTGATAGGGATGTGAGGTACATAGCAAGGGTATACAAAAAACACCATTAACCTTAGCTTATCTATAATTTATAACATAGAAAGAACAAAGGTATTTTTGGAAAGCGGAGCAAGGATGGGCCCCTGCACTCTGGTTATCCACTTCGGCATCTCATCCCTATCTGGACTCACAGGACTGGGTGGTGGTAACTACAGGATAATCTCAAGTTGCTGTTTATTTCCAGGGAGCCTTTCAAATCTGATTATTGCATCTTTATCTTGAGGTTTGCCATCTTCAGATGCACCTCCAGCCACAGTTCTGGTGTGTTCTTATTTTTTACACTGACTCTTTTGAGGGTCTGTCCCTGTCTGACTATCAATTTCTATCCAAGTTAGCCATCTATAGTATTGCTACATCTGGAAATGCTTACATAATTCTCCTTCATTGAATCATTTATTGTCTCTCCCGTCCAATAAGAAAGGAAATGATAGAAGTATATTCCATAGGTATGAGGATTTATTGGTTTTGATGTTTGTACATAAGAATTTAAGGTTTTTGGTCCTGAGATACACACTCTTGAGTTTCTTTGTTCTTGTGTGGAGTCTGTGCCTTTGTCCCTGCAGCATTATATTCATGGAAAACTATTTCCCTTCCTTCTGGTGTAAATCCTGACAACCTTTTTATTCCTATTTGAATATAACCTCATGCATGGTCATTTTTTCATAATAGTCTTCTCTTCCTCCCTACTTGAAATTAATCAGACCTGTTCTGTTTTCTTACAGTCCTCTGACCAGACGTGTTCTATCACATGTCACTTACTACATCAGGTGTGCAGCTCAACCTTCATCTACTCCACTGGACAGGAGCTTCTTGCAGACAGGAACAATGTCTTTTTCATCTCTCTTCCAGTGAGAATTGTTTTCTAGTGCAGCCCAGCAAGAAACAATGGAGACTGGAGAAGTTGTTTATAGGGCAATAGAAGGAAACCACCCTTGTAGCTAATGTTACACTGCCTATTATTTAACAAGGCTTTGTCAGGAAAGTACTATTTACACAAAAGTATACTGTACACATGCCAAGACTGTGCACTGGCTAAATCATTGAAACATGAAAGGCAGGTTTACCCAGACATGAACTAATATCTGAGCTGCAGAATCAGCCATGGAACAAATAACTTCTGTTATCTTCTACAGCTGGTGCAGCCAGGCCCATACAGATCTCCTGCCAATGGTTCACTCAGCTTCAAAAGAGTTGGCATCCATGCAGATGTCTGTGTGAGGCAGAAAGAAGCCATAAAATTTGCAGAGAGTGGACCCCTTTCCCTCTCCTCTCTGCAAGCAGTTGCATCCATAAAATTGCATCCTCTGGCTCAGTGGATGACGCAGTGCTAAGCAGCGCCTGACACAGTAACTAACCATGGCTCACCCTCAGGCATTACTGCTGTTAGCACTGGACACACTTGGTTAAAAGTCTGCTCTCTGTCACTACTGTATTATTTGAACTTTTTAAGTCTTCATCTATAAAATTGTTATTCAAAATAAATTTCTTAGTATAATGTTTTATAGCTTTTTCAAACCCTATATAAATGTGGTTCTCATTCTTACTATTCTTCTAATTAGTAGATAATAATCACTTAAAATGTTTGTGGTTTGAAGCAATAAAAGGACATCAACCAAAGTAGAAGCTTACACCAATTTAAAAGAGGGAGATATTGATGAAATATGAGACAAGGATATAATAAGATGGCAGGTCCCATTCACTAATGGACTAATTGATTATTTTATAATGGGAACAAAAATCTAATAGGAAACTCAAAATGTGCATTATTGGCAAAAATAGCTTATGTAAGATTTGAAATCAATTAAAAATTTATGTGAATATTTTATAGATGTCTGCATTTGATTTTACTTGATGGAATGAGCCCTTAAATGAGTATTGTTTATAGGAATAAATACCTCTGCTATTATTTCTAGGGGAAATAATCAAAGGAAGAGGTTCATGTGAAGAAACTGATAAATTTTTGTGAAGAAAATGTAGTTAATTTTGTGTTAATGTATGCAAATAATTTCTCTGTAGAATGTAGATCCAATTAAAGCTGGATCTTTTCTTTTTCCTTCCTCTTATTTCATCTCTCCCTCCCTCCTTCTCTTTCTTCTTTTCTTTCATATATTTATCATTATTATTGAGATTTTTTAAATTGTATATATTTAAGGTGTACAATATGATAATTTGACATATGTATAGATTGTCAAATAATTAGTACAATCAAGTTAGTATACACATCCTTCACCTCACACCTTTGTTGTGTGTGTGGTAAGGACATTTGAGATCTTCTATCTTGGCAAATTTCACATACACAATACAGAATTGTTAACCATCTTTACCACGCTGCACATTAGGTCTCCAGAACATATTCATCTTATGCCTGAAAGTTTATACTCTTTCATCATCTCTCCATTTCCCCCACCCCATCCTATTCTGTTTCTGAGTTTGAATTTTTAGATTTCACATATAAATGTTATAAAACATTTATTTTTGTCTGTCTGATTTATTTCACTTATCTAATCCCTTGAGGTTCATTCAGGTGGTTCGAATAGCAGGATGTCCCCTTTTATATGGTGAATATAAACCATGTATATGGTTTCTTTATTCATTCATCCATTGATGGACACTTAAATTGGTTTCCTTTCTAAGGTATTGTAGATAATGTCACAATGAACATGGAGTGCAGATATCTCTTTGAGATACTTTTTTCCTTCAGTTGTATACTCAGAAGTAGGATTATGAATCATATCAGAGTTATGTTTTTAATTTTTCAAGATACCTCCATACTGGTTTCTATAATGAACACACCAATTTACATTCCCAATAACACAGGCTGTCCTTGAACTTTCTATATATCCCAGAGTAGCCTCAAACTCTTGGTGAACTTTTTGACTCAGCCCCCTGAGTCCTGGGATTACAGGCATGGGCCACCACACCCGACAGTCTTTTGGATAATAGAAGTTTTCCTAACAGATATAGCATGATATCTTATTGGTTTTCATTTACATTTTCTTGATGATTAGTAATGGTTAGCACTTTTTAGGTACCTGTTCTGTGTATCTATATTCAAGTTCTTTGCCCATTTTAAAATTGTATTATTTGGCTTTTTGTCCAAAGTGAAGAACATGAGACTTCTGAAGAAAACTGCAAGGACTGAGCAAAGCCAGCCCAACAAAAGAGACCCCAAGGGCTACCTGAGCCCTTTGGAGTTTACATCTTGCCATAGATTGCTCAGGATGTTGGACATGAAACGATGGGATTTAATATTTGTCCTGTTGGATTTCATTCCTGTTCCTTTCTATCCCCCTATTTCTCCCTTTTGGCAGTGTTTATCCGGTGCCATTGTGTGTTGGAAATGTTTAACTTTCATTTCATCTTTACAGGAGCTTGGCACTAAGTTTGCCTTAAATCTCAGAAGAGACTTTGGACTTGGAATGTAAAGCAAGTCCTGAACCTATTCAGACTCTGGCAACTCCTTTAGACATGGACTAAATGCCTTTGCCTAAAGGGATATTCATGACTGTTTGGGGGGTGAGGTGTGGAACATTGCAGTTTACAAGGTAGATGTCCTCCCAAAGCCTCTCATAGTGGGGCTTTAGGTAGGTGACTGGATCAGGGGTGTAGGATATCTATCACTGAATCAGTTGGGCTTATAGCTGGTGTGATGTTGGGAGATCAAACTTGATGAGAAGAGGTGGGTAACTTAGGTATATCCTGCTCCATGCCTAGCAGGCCATGAAGCTTTCTCTTCTGAGTGCCCTTCTATCATGCCACCCCCACCTTGAGAGCAGCTGACTATGGACTGAAACCTGTATGGGCTGTGAACCAGAACCTCCTCTCTTTTAAATTGTGAGTGTTGGATATTTTGTCCCAGCAACAAGAAAGTAACCAAGACAGGATGAAGGATATTTGTACCATGTTAGGGGTAGTTGTGAATTTGCCCTTGTCTTTGGAGTTTAAGTATGGAGATGATGCCTGTTTGTCAAGCTGATAGGGGTGAATTATGATTGTTAACTGTGATATGTCAGCGTGACTTGAGTAAGAACCTCCTGGCAGTTAGTAAATTCTGGGGATGTCTGTAGATGACTAACAAGCTGGTTGTGAGTGGTACCAACAGTAGCCTTGTAACCTGGATGGAACAAAAGGGGAAAGAAGAGGAAGTTTTTTCTTTTTTCTTTTATTTATTTATTTTTTGGAGAAGCTTTGGTCCTTCTTATTGCCTTTGGATGTCCATTTCCTTCAGGATCCTTGTGCAGACTCCAGTCTTCCAATGTGACCCCTCCAACTTTTCCCATCATGGACTCATGCTGAACTCTACTATGACCTCCAGGTCTTCAGTCTTCAACTGGATTATGTGGCCTTTCAGGGTGCAGGTGACCATTTTGCATTTTTCATCCTTGATTCTACAGGTGACCACTGTAAGTCTAGATAGCAATCCTTTACATAATTATTATACATATATGCATTTTGGTCTGCTAACGAACCCTAACTGATACATATAGACAGGTATAACCTGTATACTAAGTATAAAACCTTTAAAATAAACTGAGTTTGTCAGAAGCTTCAGAGAAGAAGGTGAAATAAAGAAGCAAAAGAATTTCAACACAGGCTGGTGTTGCAGGACTTTGATCCCCCAATAACATCTCCCTGGAGATAAGAGAGCCATCTCTCTCAAATACTGTCATCTCATTTTTAGCAATGAATGAAGGAACAGAGACAAGAAGAGCTTATGTGGAAGCCTTCTTGGAGCCAGATTGATTCATGAGCAGACTAAGTCAGAGTACAAGTCCCACAGCCACCATATTTGTGCAAACCAGTATGTCTCTGAGTAAGTAGGGGAAGCAATTTGCGATTTGTAGTATTTAACACAAGAAATCTTTGGTGTGGCATTTTCAAGATAGTAGTGAAAGAAATAATATAAGCCAAAGATTTTAAACCCAATTATGCTGCATTTCAAGCAGAAAAGTATATGATAGTTTTGAACGTCAGGGAATGTTATTCTTGTCAAATTTTCTTTTTTAAAAAAATTTTTATTTAAAGAGAAAAAAAAGCAAAACAGAAAAAGGGGTAGAAACAATCCAGAATTTCAGAAAAAAATAAACAGTAAGAAATCACTAGTTGATAAATTACATAGTGTCTTCTTACATATAGTTGTTCAAGTTACAAAATTAAAGCATACAAAGTGGACATTCAAACAGTGAGGCTGCAAACAGTTCTGTTCAATGATCCAATAAAAACTTAGCAACATGGTTATCAATCCTACACACTTAAACATAAATGCAGTTATAACCTTTAGAGCACTTTCTTTTCCTCCTTTTGCTTTTAAAGTCCATTATATGATTAGTTATATCCTGTTTCAGCTTGCTCAGCACCTTACTGACCTGTTTTGTTGTTGTTACTTACTTTTTAATCACCTTATATTATTCTGTTGCTTTGTTTTTGAGTTTCTCCTCATCCATGCCCCAAGGATCAGCTTTGATGGAGTTGGGAGTGTTTTGGAGGTATTTTGTTACTTTGTTATCTCCTTTTTTTTTGAAGGTAGCAAAATAGAGCAAAACAAGACAGAACAAAGGCATGCGAGTCAGTGCAGTGAAACTAGCACAGAACTTCACAGCAGGTCACTAGGACAATAGCAATAGGCACAATAGTACATCCCGTTCTGTTCACATTAGCTGTTCTTTCAATCAGGTAGAGCAAAATGGAAGGAAATATTGAACTTATAAAAACAGAATATTGAATAGAGCAGTACATTAATCAGAACTGAGCAAAACAGTGATAAAAATATTGGCCTTCAAAGAGATGTTAGAAGGAAATCCCCTTTACTTGCCACACTGCATACATTCATCCTCCCAAGAGATACTCAGACCTCTGGCTCCTACTTGCTAATGGGCTCCTACTAGCTAAGGGGGCAAGTAGGCAGGGGGGAAGAATGGATCGATGCCTGATTCTTAGCCTGAGCACCAGCAGGCCCCCAGCCGCTTACCAGGGTGGCGAGCTGCTGCCTGTTCTCCCAGAACCCCAAGTTCCAATGTGATGCAGAGCTCAGGAAGCACTGATTGTTCTCTCTCTGGAGTGGCAGCAGCCTGTGAGGCCCCCAAGCTGCTTACCAGGGCAGCGAGCTGTCTGCCTGTTCTCCCAGCACCCCAAGTTCACTTGCCAAATTTTCTTAAGGAAACATCTAGAAGATTAATTCTAATTACCCAAAAATAATTGGGGAAGTTATCACAAAAGGACTATGAAAGGGATCAGAATGTGCCACTCAAGGTATGCCTTGAAAGAAGGATTACATCCAGCAGAAGGCAACTGACAACAGATGCAGGAAGAATTCTCTGCACTACCCTTATCTACATAATGAGTTAATTCCCCTGTGATAAAGGTGACTGCCCTGTGCCCTGAAGAGTGATTCTCAAAAGTGGTAAGTCAATACCATGATGGCTTTATACAGGCAAACTTTATTAAAATATCTCTCATCATCCGTTGGTTACCTCATGTATTTCAAAGCTACTGTCTCATAATTATTTTCTCCATGAAATTCAAGAAACTCTTTTTTATTGGGGGGGGGTACTGGAGATTGAACTTATGACCTTGCCCTTGCCAAGCAGGTGCTTATGCCACTGAGCTAAATCCCCAGCCCCTAGAAACTCTTTTCTTTGTCCAAAAGATATAATTACTTCATGAATGTTCACTCTGTTACTGTGAATGCTTGTGCATGTAAATATTAATAAACATTTGGTGCTCTTTCTCCCATTAGCCTATTAGTTTAATTCTGAGGGCCCCTGTATTAAAACTTAGTGAGTGATGGAAGGGATTTACTTCCCTCACCACTGGTAATATTGGGACTGTTCACCTGAAATGAGGGTAGCTACTAAAGCAACAGATAAAAATATAAGTGATGTCATTTGTACTCTAAAAAATACATACATGGCTAATTACTGCATTAGTCAGTTTTCCTATTGCTGAGAAACAATATCCAACACCCACAGTTTAAAACAAGGAAAGGTTTAATTTAGCTTACAGTTTCCAAGGATTCAGTCCACAGTCATCTGGTTCCACTGCAGAAGCAGCTTGGTGCAAAGGTGTAATGATGCAAAGGTGTTTGGTTCAAGGCAGCTGGAAAGTAGGGCAAGTGAACAGCACTAGATAGGAAAGAACCAGGCATCAGATACACTCCCCACGGTCATGCCTCCATGACACACCCAGGCATATCCAGAAGTGTGCTTTACTAATTCCCTAGGCATCTTTCAAGACAATCAAGTTAAAAATTAATCTGTCACAAAAGCCAAAAACTTGGATGAGAGGAGGACAGAAATTTAAGGTAAGGAAGGGGGTATAGCTCAGTAGATCACTTTCTCATTATGTGCAGGGCCTTGGATTTGATCTCCAGCATTACAAACAAAAACAAAAACAGCACCCAAAACCTTACCTACATTCACTGAGAGTCAGTGTATATTATCTAAGTTTGATAAGTCAAGTAATAGAATTATAAGCATTTTAGATAAAATTTTCTAGTAGAAGTAGAGAAGGGATGGGAGAGTAAAATGAAAAAATGCAATGATGTTATTATTTTTCATATTAGGTGTATCAATTAAAGAAGAAGGAACTAAAATTTTATCATTAAAATAAGTGAGATGGAAGAACCATCAGCATCTCCTGAGATACATGTCATGTTGGAACTTAGAGTGCTCAGAAACCAAGCAGCCAGCTCACTGCCCTGGTAAGTGGCTGTGGCCTGGCAAACCGCAGCCACCTCAGGGTGAGAACCACCAGTATCTCCTGAGATCTGTGTCATGTTGGAACTTAGGGCTCTGGAAAACCAAGCAACCAGCTCTTGGCCTTGGTAAGCGGCTGTGAGCTTACCGGCATGCGGGCTGAGTTTCAAACATCCAACCCCCATCCCCCATGCCCCCCATTAGCACATGGGAGCCAGAGATCTGAGCATCTCTTGCGAGGCTGACTACATGCAATATAGCAAATAAGGGGGATTTCCTTCTACCACCTCTTTGAAGGCAAATATTTTTTATCAATGTTTTGCTGTGTTCTGATTAGTGGTATTGCTCTATTGAATATTCTGTTTTGATAAATTCTGTAATGTTCTGTATTTTCTTTGATTTTACTATACCTGATTGAAAGAACAACTAATGTGAAGAAAATGAGATATACTATGATACCTATTACTGTTATCCTGGTAACCTGCTGTGAAGTTCTGTACCAATTTCACTACACTGTCTCAATTGGCTTTGTTCTGTCTTGCTCTATGGTATTTTACTAGTTTAAAAATAAAGTTAAAAAAAAGTAAATAACAACAGTAATGTACTGAGCAAGGTGAAACATGATATAACTAAAGAGATAATTGACTTAAAAAGCAAAAGGAGGAAAAGAAAGTGCTCTAAAGGATATAACTGCATGTATGTTTAAGTGTATAGGATTGATAACCATGTTGCTAAGTTTTTGTTGGATTGTTGAACAGAACTGTTTGCAGCCTCACTGTTTGAATGTCCACTTTGTATGCTTTAATTTTGTAACCTGAGCAACTGTATCTAAGAAGACATTATGTAATTCATCAACTAGGGATTTCTTATTGCTTATTTTTTCTCTGAAATTCTGTATAGTTTCTTCCCTTTTTTCTATTTTGCTTTTTTTCTCTTTAAATAAAATTTTAAAAAAATAAGTAAGAGGATCACATGAATACATTGTCAACTTCAACAGTAACAAGGAAACTGTAAATTTAAATAGTTGCATAATGTTACTGTACACTCATGAAGATGGCTAAATTGGCAAAGAGAGACAGATAATAAGTATTGGTGAGAATGTGGAACAAATGCAATTCTTATTACAGTTGTTGGGAGTATACATCATACAACCTTTTGGTACAACCAGAAGTATTTACTAAACAGCACAGAAGCAAACCTGTGCCTCTGTATTTATAGAAATATGTACCTTGCTGTGTTCACCAAGTGAAATACACAAGACTGCTCATAGCTGCACTATTCAAACCCGAATCTGGAAACTACTTGAATATTTATGACTGCAGAATGAACAAGGAGTAGATTTACACAATGCTATAATATGTAGAAATTAGAATGAGTATGCTACAGGTAGACATAGCAATAATAAGTCTGCTTTTTTTCTTTTATGTGGTACTGAGGATGGAAGGTAGGACCCTTTTTTGTTTTGCTTTACTGTCTTTTTGTTTTTTTCTGAGAAAAGGTCTCTGTATATTCTGGGCTGCAGTTGAATTCACTATGTAGTGCAGACTGGCCTTGAAATCATGGTGATCCTCCTGCCTCAGTCCTGAGTGCTCAGATTATACAAATGCACAACTGCACCTGGCCAGGGTTCTCTTACTGAATAACACCTTTGGTGGTTTTTACTCTTTACTTTGAAGGAGAGACTAAGTTGTCTACATAGAACTTGACCTTGTAATCCCCTTGCTTCAGCCTCCTAGAATTCAGCAGCGACAGGCTTGGCTAGGTTTGACCTTGGTTTTTACATCCTTGGTTTACTTAGTTCAGCTTTAGAAATTTAATAAGAATGCCCCCTACTCTTGGTATCTGATTGAATTCCTCATCCCTCACCCACGACAAGGAAGTCCTTGGACCATCTGACCAAGAATCCTGTTAGGCTGGTTTTTCAAGAATCCCCTACCCTTGATTTTTAATCAGATTCCTCTTAGTAATTTTCCATGCACTGACCTCTGCATTTGGCTCTAAATCCTCACCTGTCTGCTGTATTTAGAGTTGAAGCCAGTCCTCTCTTCCCCAGCAGCTTGAATAAAATCTATCTTGCCATTTATAACAAATACCCCACCCATAATGTTTCTTTTGCAATAGGTGCTGGGATCATCTGGTAAAAGCTGAAGCAATCACAGCCATATTTGTAGACAGAAGAGAAACGACCAAGAGAGGCATTTTGTGAGGTGAACTGCCCTGGATTTCCTTTCTCCTCCCATTTCCTGCTGCTATTTCCCACTGGCTGAGCTGGATTTCAATTTTCTTGTCTACTTTTCCTTTCAGTCTATTACAGTTTGTCTCAGATCTGCTCCCATTTGACCCTTATAGATTGATTGTACTGTCCTGATTGAGAAATGAAATTCTTTCTTGCTAAAAAGTTCGAGGAGCAGGGCATGGTGGTGCACTCCTATAATCCCAGCATTCTGAGGTAGGAGAATCGCTGCTAGTCCTACATAGGGAGTTCAAGGCCAGCCTGCTTTACAAAGTGAGATCCTGTCTCAAACAAACAAACAAACAAACAAACAAAACAAAAGTTTAATGCATGGAAATGCCTGAAGCCTTTTTTCTCTCAATTTTTGATTTATATTGGCATATGTTTGCAATACATAATAATTACATTCATTGTGGGGAGTTGATATCTGTACATAGCACATCTTGTTATGGTTGATACATTGTGTCAACTTGAGCAGTTTAGAAGTTTAACTGAGAGACTCAGCAGAGAGCCAGGGTTCCTACTTTGTAAATATCCTCATCCTGTGCACAGGAGGGCAAGATATTGTGAGTGCTACACCCACCCTGACATGGGGAGAGTGGCCTGTTTACAGTATAAACCAGAAAAGGAGGCTTGTTTTCTGCCTTTTTGTTCTGATTCTTTTTGCTCTGGCTGCTGCCTTGAAGTGTTGCCCCCGTGCCATGCCATCCTGCCTGGGAGCCAGCTGATTATGGACTGAAACCTCTATAAACAGTGAGCTAAATAAGCCTCTCCTTCCTTCATTTTGGGCATTGGGTGTTTTGTCCCAGCAAATGAGAGAAAAGTAACCAAGACAGAATTTGGTACCAGTGGAGTGGGGTCGATGCTGTGACTATACCTGACCAAGTGGTTCAAGAGCCTTTGGAAATGGCTTGTGGGAAAAGATTCAAAAGATTTGGAGATGTCACCTGATTGTATAGCCTTCAGCTGTTCTTCATGGGAGATTCTGCTCAGAGCTCAGGAGACCAGAAGGTTGATAGAAAACCTGCTGATAAAGACCAGGTTTGGGAGGTTTCTATTGTGAAAAAGGACTGCATTGGTTGCTGGACTCCACACAATATGTATTATGGCTTGGCAGCCTGAGACTGAAATTAAGTGTGGTGAACTGATTAATTTGGCAGAAGAAATTTCAAGGCAGTCAAATGTTGATGCAGTGGCCTGGTTACTGTTGGGGGTTTTTAGCCAGATTTATATTGCAAATCAAGAGCAAAGAGCCCAGAAGGATGATTTAAAACATTGTGAGTTTGGCCAGAAAGCTATGGACTGTAAAGATAGAGCTGAGATCTCAGTTGCTCAGAAGAATCAGAAAAACAGAAAAGATGGCCTGGGGGCATCCCAGGAAGCAGCGGGTCTCCACCCTTTGCATCCTCAAAACTGCAAAACTGAAAGGTTTTGGGTGGAGGAGAAAGCCTCAGAGCACCATGTTCCAGAATGGCGGCAGCAACTGCTGCACTAGGTTCCAGAATGGAGACAGTATAGAGAATCTGTGCTTAAGAGTCAGGTTAGGAGTTCCCAGTGATCCAGGCATTTAACCCCTACAGCCAAGAGAAAGGAAAGCATGGCTACTGCTCCAACTGTCAGCACACCCGACATCCTCTGCTGGTGCTGGTTTTAGGTAAATACAGAATGCACAAATTCTGAGGTTAAAGAGGCTCCTACCCCAATTTCAGAAGGCCTGGGAGGACAAGCAGTGTACCCCTGAGAGGGCAGTGTGTCCAGCTGTGAGTGTGAAGCCAAAGGTACAGTGGAGAACCCAGAAATTTAGAAAAGCCAGGAATGTGGATCATCTAAGGAAAACTGCAACGAGGGAGCAAAACCAGCCTGAGAGAGAAGTTGTGGGATCGGTAACCACTAGAATTGCCATAAGGGTGACAAGCCCTTTGGAGCTCACAATTTGCCACAGATTGTCTCAAATGCTGCACATGGAACTACAGGACTTAATGTCTGCCCTGCTGGATTTTGGACTTGCTTTCCTCCCAATCCTTTGTACTCTCCTATTTGTACCTTTGGAATGATATTGTTTATCTTGTGCCTTTGAATGTTGGAAGTGTTTAACTTTGTTTTCATTTGTACAGGGGTATGCAGCTAAGAGTTTGCCTTCTATCTTGGAGAAGACTTGGGACTTGAGGTTTTGCAGCAAGGCTGACACTGTTAGGACTTTAGCAACTCTTGCAGATGGACTAAATGCCTTTTGCATAAAGGGATGTGTGTGTCTTTGGTGGTCCAAGGATAATATGTTATGTTTCTAATGTAATATAATGTTGATAGATTTAATGCTGGTTTTTAAAGATCGTTAAATTGCAAAACGTTAAGAATTAGCATGCCTTTGTATCAGAAGTCTGGTTTAAAGAAATATGTCTGGTTGCAAGTTGACAAGGGGTGGATTGTTATAGTTGATACATTGTGTCAACCTGAGCAGTTTAGAAGCTTAACTGAGAGACTCAGCAGGGAGCCAAGGTTCTTACTTAGTAAATGTCTTCATCTCTTGCAAAGGAGGGCAAGGAGAATTTGTGAGTGCTACACCCGCCCTGGGTAAGGGGTGGTTTGCATACAACATTAGTCAGAGGAAGAGGTTTATTTCCTCCCTTTTTGCTTTGGCTGCTTTTGCTCTGGCTGCTGCCTTGAAGTGTTGCCCCAGTGCCATGCCACCTTGCCTTGGAGCCAGCTGATTATGGACTAAAACCTTCAAAAACTGTAAACTAAATTAACCTTTTCTTCCTTCATTTTGGGTGTTGGGTGTTTTGTTCCAGCAATGAAAGAAAAGTAACTGACACATCTTAATTTTGATGTCCTTTTCTTGATTTCTCCCTTCATCTTTTTTGAGGATTTGATAAAGAAAAATTTCACTGTTGAAGAAGAAATAAGCTTCTTGTTTGAGGTCAGTGATATAAAATTAGTAGGTTACAAGAAGAAATGTGGATTAAATTTCTCCTTTATTTTTAGTGTTGACAAAGAGTGTTGATTTTAAAAGGTAGAATAACTTTGGTGAGAGAAACATGGAAATAAACATGTAAAGAGATTATAAAGAGACTATCTTGCTGATTGAAAATAGTTTAAAATTTGACTCAGATAAATTCTATTTTGAGGTCTTGGAATAGTATTTGCAAATGAAGTTGACAAGAACATCTAAGATGGGAAAATGCTTAACCGTTCACGGGAAAAAGTATTTTATGCATTGCATACTAATAAGCAACACATTTCAATTAACCTCAATAAAATTTTAGAACAGTATATTACAGAATTTGTTATCAGACAAATGAGTGGTAGGGTAGGGATATAAGCAAAATGTACTGAATAAATTGAAACCCTCCAAAATATGGAAACTAGAGGAAAGAGGGGAGAAGGAGTTGACGAAGGTTGAAAATGAACAAAGAATGTTATATGAATGTATCAATCACCAAAATGAAACTCATTAATCTGCATAATCAACAAAAAAGTGAAAATTAAATAATAAAAACAAGAAAGTGGTGATCATCTGGATGAAATATGTGAAGCTTAAATATATACATATCAACCTAATCAAATGTTTCATTTTTACCAGTGCAGAAGTTGTAGAAAATCAAAGAGGACTTTGCTTATGGACTTTAAATTGATTTCAGTAAGACATTTTTCTTCCTCATAAATAATTTAAAATAGTGTTATTTGAATGCTGATATATTTAGGTAGAATAAAATTGGTTCATCAACCATACCTAAAATTTACTGATTTATAGTAGATGTCAACATAGAGATTTTTACTGGCATGAAGCTAAGCAAGTTCTTTCCCTGATGTTATAATTAGATTTCCTTTTAAAATTAATTTTTTCTAGCTGGATATGGTGGCATATATGTCTGTAATTCCAGCACTCAGGAGGCAGAGGCAGGAGGATCACCATGACTTTGAGAACAGTCTAGGCTACATAATGAGTTCAAGGTCAGCCTGAACTATATAGGAAGACCGTATCTCAGAAAGCAGCAGCAACAACAACAACAAGAACAGTTAAAAGAAAAGAAAAGAAAAGAAAAGAAAAACAGAAAAAAGTGCAAAAGAAAACTTTTGGAGGTGATGGATAGGTTCGCGACACAGATGGTGGTGACGGATGTTGTGCTGATGTGCATTTGAACTGTCCCCCAGATCTCCCATGTTGAAGGCTGGGTGCCAAGGCAACAGTGCTCAGAGTGGAGCCTGTGGAAGGTGATTGATTGGATTATGAGTGTTCTAACCTCACTAGTGGATTACTTTCACTGATGGAATCATAATTTAACGGGCTCCTGGGAGGTGATGGAAATTTAGTTGTTGGGAATAGTTGCTAGGGGCAGGGCACTGTCACTCAGCTTTTCCTTTCTGGCTACCATGAGCTAAGTAGCTTTACTCCACCATAGGCTTTATTCCTAACATATTGTTCTGCTTCACCTAACCCCCAAAGCGATGGAACTGAGTGAGTGATGGATTGATGCTTTTGAAACTGTGAGCCAGAACAGACCTTTTCTCCATTAAGTTAATTGCTGCTAGGTATTTTATTAGAGTGACAGGAAACTAAATATATAACACAGGTATATATTTATTTGCAAATCCACCAAATTGTAGACATTGTGTGGACAGTTTTTGCTATGTTATTCCTACCTCAATAAAGGAGCTTAAGTATATTCTTGTATAAGAATGATTAAGCCAACTATGAAAAGATAATATTTAAAATGTACAAATGAACAGAAACCCTTTCCTGCATTTCCAAAGATGAATTACAGGGCTGGAGGTTTAGCTCGGTGGCCTAAGTGCCTGCTTGGCAAATTCGAGGTCGTGAGTTCGATCCCTGGCACCAAAAAAAAAAAAAAAAAATCTTTCCTAGCCTGGCGTAGTGGCTCATGCCTGTAATCCCAGCACTCGGGAGGCTGAGGCAGGAGGATCATTGTGAGTCCAAGACCAGACTGGGCTACAAAGTGAGCTCAAGGCCAGCCTGAACTGCATAGCAAGACCCTGTCTCAAAAAGACAAACAAACAAATAAATAACAACCCAAAAAACAAAAAGATGAATTGCATACCTATGAATTTGGAAATATAATTTAGCAACAATGTAAATGAATAGAAGAGGCTTTGAGTTCAAAATGCCCCAGGACCATGATGTGGTTGTCAACAGTCTACATACTATTCTAATGTGAATAGTCTACACAGTATTCTAATGTGAATAGTCTACACACTATTCTAATGTGTATGAAGAAAACCAGAAGATCTGTGTCAGAGCTGAAGAGGATTTGGCTCTGCTTTACACTGAGAAGATACAATCAAAATGCCATGGCTAATTTTATGTGCCCCATTTGCTGAAATATTTAGACAAATATGGAGAATAAATAAAGGGATTTGCAACTCTTCAGGCTCCTAAGGGCTGACTAAAATAGATCATTTCCTCATTTGCATCACAATGAATCTAAATGATGGACATAATTTTCTTCTGTTCACTGAGTTTATATCTGAGCTATCAGGATTGTTCAATTTGCATTTTTGTTTATTTTTACACAAGATTAAATATACATTTATTGTTAGTTCACATAGAAACCCTTTTGAAGGACCAGATTTATAATTATTCTATTTATTTCCATTAGTTTTTTTCAATAGTAGGAAATTATTTTAGGTGCTTAGTTTCCACTTGGGTGGAAATTTTTCTGTGATAAATTCTGCTGTATGAAGTCTTGTGTGGTAATACATAATATTGGTAAAACTACATAAAAACGCTTGTATGAAAAAGCTAGAATTAGCTATTATCAGTTTTTGGAAGTATGGGAAAAGCTTTTCACCTCAAACTAAACTGTAGTTTGTCTACCCAGCTTTTAGATGCACATAACTGTGCTCATATGTGAAAGCAGGATTTCAATTATAGTGATTACATCAAGGACGTTTTGGGGTCAAAATGGGGGATATTTTTAATTCATGCAAAAGATTTAGTTTGCCTAGTTATAATGTAAGCTTCTGAGCAAAATAAGTTTGTGCTTTCTTTATTTTTGTGATGAAAAAACATTTTCATAACCAAGTAATAAGAGAATAATGATAATTATTATACTGTGTGTCATTATTTTAAAAGTAGTTACTGAGCACAAGACATAAACCTAAATGAATCTTATAGAAAAGAAACAGATAACATGAACTTTCTTTTCCATGAACTAAAATAAACTTTTAGCATAAATTAAACAAAAAATATGCTCAATTGTTATGTTGATTATTTTAAGTTGAAATTGCTAGAGGACCATAATACACAAAGGTCCCTTTGGCCTATTTTTTCTTGCAGACAGCAAGTGATAAAGATTATTTTGGGAAGGATAGCCTTCATATACTAGGACTAGAAAATAGTCTTGAGCACCAAAGACTGGGAACTGAGTTTACAATAACCCTGAATAAATTTTTATAGATATTAGCTTCTATATATGTCCCCATCTCTTATTAATATCTTTAGAATTTACTACGTTAGCCCAAATAGCCATTTGTTCTATCATTCCTTCACAAATTTATTATTAATTCTCTAAACAGTATTCATGCTTTGGTTATTTCCTTGGACTTCACTCCTTTGAGAAGATCCTCTGGACATGTGCATTTAATAAAACTTACTGTTTTCTCTTGTTAATCAGCTCTTCTATTTGGTTCCTAGATTCAGCCAAGAAGCCCATATAACTAAGCTGGGTAGAAGAGAACTTTCCTCTGTACACTACAAAAGGAAAACAAAAGATAAAATAGAGCATTTGCAAATGGGAAGAGGACCAACAGCTGGAAGGAGCAGGGAAGGAGAAGGGTAAAGGGGAAAAAGAGAGGAAAGAGCCTGAAGATGTGTTTTATACATGCATCAACCCCCTGTGACAACTAATCATATGTACTGCAAACATGTACTAATAAAAAAAGATTTAAGGGAACAAACAGAACTTCCCATTTAATATTAAGCTAAAAAAATCAATAATATAGGTGAGATGGTATAAATTCCCTAGTTCTTTCTTTCCTATTGGTCAGTGTGATTGTTGCTTGTGGTATATCAATCTAAGTAAGAAGCTCCTGGAAGATTAGTAAACTCTGGGTGAGGTGGATTATTGACATGTAGCTCAGCAAGCTGAAGGAGAAAGACCCACCCAATATGTGGGTGGCATTGACCAATAATAGACTTGTAGTCTGAACAGACTAAAAAAAAAGGAAAAGAAAAAGAATAAGAATAACCCCTCCAAAACATTAGTTTAAATTTTAAATTTAATTAAATAAACTGTGTGAATCAAGATTTCATGTTGACCAAACAACATCTTTTCAGGTCACTTGTTCCAAGCCTGCATCAAAGCTATACTTTAAATGTGCATGAGGGAGGATATCTGAGAAGTCTATTTCTTTTTCCTCTTCAGTTATAGAGAAAGACAAGAGATTATATGAGTAAGAAGTTTTCTTCCAGCAGCAGTTTCCCCTTTTTATATGGGTTTTCTTGCATTGCTGGAGAGAGGGCTCAGAGCCTTGAGCGTGCTGGGCAAGTGCTCTACTGAGAAAGGAGATCAGGGTGTGGCAAGGCAGGCTGAGGAAGCAGGTATGACCTGTTAATTACATTATCCGGGAGACATGTGCAGAACAGTTCCCAAAGTCCTGCATGTGAATTTCTCACCAGATCTCAAGTAGGTTCTCAATAGGATGTCCTGGACTTGATCATTAGAATGGCTTCGACCTGAGGAGTGAGATCTCAGCACCACCTCTCTGGACCCGTATGTGCAAGTTCTCATGGGTTTCGTCAAGATTGGATAGCATAAAAAATAGAGATACCAAGAAGAGCATGCTATGCTGGCTTTCCTCACACAGCCTTGCCTCTTTCTCCTTTCATTACTTTTTCTTTTTTATTCAGCCCGAGCTTGCTCTGTAGAGCATTTCTCTCTCACTCTTCATTTTTACTTTTTCAAATAAACTTTGCCACTGCTTTTTCCTCATTTCATTCAATTCTTTGCTTGAGCTGAGAAGAACCTGGCCCCAGTTCAGAAGAGGCAAGCAACCCAGAACCCTGTAACTACGGCGAGCCACTTTTGGAAGGAACTACCCGATAACATTGTCTTTGAGCTAAACTTCCAGCACAAAAAGTTGTTTTTGATGAAGTTCGATTACTCAAATTTCGCTTTGAGGAACTGTGTTCTTTCTACTCTGAGATCCCAAAGATAAGCTCCTGTATTTTCTTGTGAAAGGTTGTGGTCATTGAGGTAGAGTAGAAGAAATAAAAGATAGAAAGGAAACAAGGAAATGATAAACAAAAATTGTACTTTGTAAGAAGACAGCACCTTCCCGGACTTAGCCCAATACATCCCAAAGTCAACAGTCTTCGGTTAGATTTATCTCTTCCCTGCCAGATCTGTCACTAAAAGGCCATAAACTAGGTCAGGGATTCAGCTCACCAGCATAAGCTCCTGGCTGGCAAGTGTGAGGTCATGAGTTTGATCCTGGGTACCAAAAATAAATAAATAAATAAATAGCCATAAACTAGCTCAGTTAAGAAAGTAAGAAACCTGGGCTACCTAGTATGTTCAAGGCCAGGCTATGGTATAAAGCAAGACTCTGTCTCAAAAAACAAAACAAAACAAACAAACAAAGCAATAGGAGCCCAGCCTTGAGATAAGGGCTGTTCCAGTGTCTATAGATAGCCCTTGGCTTGATTTGTTCTCAGTTTCTAACAGAGCCATTTCCTAGGAGATCATAAATTGGCCTAATTAAGAAAGTAAATGACAGTTTGAGCAAATCCAGAGAATGTTTAAATCACCTATCCAAAAAAAAAAAAAAAAATCCCTCCCCGAAAGACCAAACTGTCCCAGGAGTGTGGGAGTGGGGTGGAGTAGGGCTTTTACACCTAGCTTTTCACCTCCATTAAAAAAGTAAAGATATGCTCAGTCCCAGACTGTGGCACATCTCATTTCTCTGAGTGCCCACATTGCTGTAATTTCTATGTTGGCCTAATAAATCCTACTTACTCGTGTCTTAAAAATTGTTTTCCTGCAATGAAGTCAGTGAACCTGCAGAGTTGGATGAAGTTTGGAAAACTCAGACCCAGCCCAGTGACAGTCATGATCCATTTTGAGTTAACTTTTGTTATCAGGTGAGAAGTTTTGGTGAAACTCTATTTCTTTGACTGGGAGTCCAATTGTCTGAGCACCATTTCTTAGGAACACTTTCCTTCATTGAATTGATTTTGAATCTTCTTTTTTTTTTTAAGGTGACTATTCATGTTTGGATCAATTTCTGAAATCTCCATCTCTACCTCTGCCAATACCACATAGACTTGATTATTATAGCTATATAAGAAATAAGCTTGGATAGAGTCATCGTTCCATTTTATTTTCCTTTTTCAGTATTGACTTAGCTACTTTTCCTCCTCTTTTCCATACACATTTTAGAATAATATTGTATATATCTACAAAAAGTGTTTTTAAGATTCTGATAGCAATTATGTTGAGCCTGTAGGTCAGTTTAGGAAGCCTTTATTTTGTACTGTGCTGTCTATCTATGAACATAAAATATATCTTCTAATATAAGAATCTTTAATTTTTTTGAAAGAACATTTATATTTTTATTGTGAATAGATGACATCTTTAATTCAGTCTCCATTTGTTTACTTATTTTGTGGTAGTGGGGCCAGAAATAGAAATGCTCTACCAATGAAGGAATATCCCCAGCCCTTTTTATGTTTTGAGATAGGATGTTACTAAGATGTCTAGAGTGTCCTTGAATTTGTAATCTTCTGCCTCAGCCTCCTTAATAACTCAGATAATAGACACGTGCTACTGTAATTTGTGTTTATTTTTATTGTGTAAAATGTACTTGATTTTTTTGTTTGTTGAATTTGTGTCCCACTAATAAACTGAACTTGTGCTAGGTTTTTCTTGTATGCAGATCCTTTGGAATTTTCATCGTAATCATGTTATCTACAAATTGAGACAGCTTTATTTTTTGCTTTCTAATCTATAAGCCTCTCACTTCTTTTTCTTCTTTACTGTGGTAGACAGAACCTCTAACATTCTTTTGAATAAGAGTGGTAAGAGTGGTCCTTGCTTTCTCCCACTTTCAGAGAAAGAGCATTTGGTTCTTTACTATCAATTATGTTAGCTAAATGGATTCTTAAAGGCTTTCTGTTAGGTTGGGAAGTTTTTCCTCTGTTCCTGGTATATTAAAAGTTTTTATTATGAATAAGTGTTGAATTTTTAATGGGTATTTTTTTCTGCATCAAGTGATGCAATTTTTCTTCATTAGTCTGTTGATACAATGGATTACACTGATTGATTTTCAAATATTGAATAAGCCATGCATATCTAGAGCAAATCTCCTTCAGCTCTGGTGCACTGTTCTTTTTATACACTGTTGCACTTCATTTGTTTATAATTTTGCACCTAATTTCATGAGTCACATGAGTCTTTAGATTTCCTTTTTGTTCTGTCTTTGTCTGGTATTGTTATGAGGATAATATAGCCTCATAAAAAATGCTGGGAAGTGCTTTATATTCTTTTATTTTCTGGAGTTGATTACACAAAATTGATATTAATTTGTCTTTGAATTCTTGATATAATTCTCCAGTGAAACTGTCTGGCCATAGATATTTCTCTATTGAAAACTTTTTAATTATAAATTCAATTTCTGTAAAGATATAGGACTATTCAGGTTATATATTTCAGAATGGCTTTATTTTGTTTATGGTTTTCAGAGAAGTGACCCCCCTTTTTTTTCCAGTATAGTAGATTGACCCCAGGGCTTTCACACTGAGCTATATAGTCCAAATGTTTTTTGGCTGGTTTTAAAAAATTTTTTAAAATTTTATTTTGGCATAGGAACTTGATCAATTGCTCAGACTGGACTCAAACTTGTGATCTTTTTGCCTCAGCTTTCCAAATAGCTAGGATTTGTCAGTCTGGAGAGAAATTTATAAAGTTTTTTCATTTTGAATTTTATTTTTCTGTTTTTCTGTGTCACTGCTTTCTATCTTGTCTGATTTATTTTCTTCCTTAGCTTACTTTGCTTTTTGTTTGTTTGTTTTTGCTAGGAGCTTAGGTTATTGATTTCAAATCTTTTCTGTTTTCTGTACTGTATAGCAACTGCATGTCTCAAAACTGCAGCAGCAAAAACCAAAATCAATCAAATAAAAAACTAAAAAACCAAACAAAAAACTTGTTAACTTCCTTCACACCTCACAGATTTCGATAAATCATTTTTCTTTTCATTCAGTCTATGTTTTTTTTTTTAATTTAAAGAGAAAAAACATGTAAAGGGTAGAGATAATACAGAATTTCAAAAAAAAAGATAAATAGTAAGAAATCATTAGTTGATAAATTACACATTGTCCTCCTAGAAATAGTTGTTCAAGATACAAAATTAAAACATACAAAGTAAATATTCAAGCAGTGAGACTGTAAACAGCTATGCACGCATGAGTCTCTATACGTATTTCTATCCTTTCTGTATTAGAGGGAAACACAAAACAGCAAGGCAAAACAAAACAAATTCCTATAAAAACATGAAACCAAAGGTCATATAAAGCCACAGTACAAGGTGATCTACAATGGTTACTGTGTTGTCTCTTATTATCTTCGATAGAATTGTCTATATCATCAGGCATACTTGTATATAGCAGTATAATTCAATACAGCAGTACATAATATTAGTAAAAATAAAACATTGTAGACAGTATAAAACTTCAAAGGCAGGTAATAATTAAACCAGAGTGGATATTCTAGTGAATCTTGTCATCTTCAGTGCAGTTGCCTATACTCTCAGACTTCATACTATCAATCATAACTCCTTTGAATAAAATCTATCAATACAAAACAATGATCCAACAAACCAGATTCGATTACGATCAGTCATGGTAAAACAATGTAGGTTATACAGAGGTTTAGATTAAGTTAATAGGAAATTAAGGATGATTACCATACTATATCCTGTTATTTTGGGGATAACTGTCTGTGCCCTCAAATCTAGTACAAGAAGCCAAACTGGAACAGAATATAATACATCTAAGCAGAGTGGCGTGAGTAATGTGGGTTTTAAATCCTGGTACACTATTAACAATATAGTGTATCAAGACCATCCTTCTCTGCCTCATTTCTGCCATACCATTCTTCTGCCTTTGTCTGCCCTTCTCCCTCATTCCGCTGCCTGCCCCATTCACCAAGGCCTTTCTGCCACTGCTCTTGAAATCCTGGTATTTTCCTTGTCTCTCTCAAAATGTCCCTCAGTATTGTCTGTAGGATTGGATTGGTGGTCACAAATTCCCCCAGTTCCTCTTTGTCATGGAAGCATCCCATTTCTCCATTAATTTCTAGTGATAGTCCTGCAAGGTACATCAATCTGGGCTGGAGGCTATTTCCTTTCAGGGCTTGGAATACTTTGGTCCACGCTCTTCTTGATCTGATGGTCTGTGTTGAGAAGTCTGCCGTGATCCCAATGGGCCCTCCTTTATAGGTAGTCTTTCTCCCCTCTCTGATGACTTTTAATATTCTGTTTTTATACCAAATTTCTGGTATCTTAATTATTATATGTCTGGGTGTAGCTCTGTCTTGGTTGTAGGTGGCTGGAATTCCGCATGACTCACATAACAGAATGTCATTTTCTTTTCCCATGCTTGGGAAGCTTTCCCCAATTACCTCCATGAATAGCCTTTGTAATTTGCCTGTTTCTATTCCTGCTTCTTTGTTCACATTTCTTATTCTTAAATTATAGATTCTCTTGTCATCTTCCAGTCCTTGTATTGTTACTGCCTGCCTCCTTGTCCTTTCCAAGAGATCTTCCCTTCATGAGCACACACTGCAAACTTGTCTTCAAGTTTTGATAGTCTATCCTTAGTTTCTTTTAAGCAGTTTTGCCAGCTTTCAATGGAGCTTTTAATTTCCTGGTAGTCTCTTTGAATCTGCTTCATGTACTCTATATTTTCTTTATATTCTTTATCAAATGTTTCTCTCCTTTTTTTGTGCTCCTCCCCTCTTCTGTCTGTGTCTTCCTGAGAAATGCTTAACATTTCTTCCATTAATCTACTTATATCTTGCTTCACCTGATTCAATATTTCAGTTTATATATTTGCTTCACCTGATTCAATATTTCAATATTCATCTACGAGAATACACATTCTTCTCAGCTGTACATGGGATATTCTCTAAAAAAGATTATACAGTGGTCCACAGAACACATTTAAGTAAATGAAAAAGACTTGAAATCATCCCATGTATGTTATTGGATCATAGCACCATGAAACTAGAAATTAATGATAAAGGAAACTGTAAAAACCCCACAAACACATAGAAATTAAATAATACACTCTTGAGCAATCAGTGGGTCACAGAGGAATTTAAAGAAGAAATTAAACAATATCTACAAGCAAATGAAAATACAAATACAACATATCGGAATCTGTGGGATGCAATGAAAGCAGTCCTCAGAGGAAGATTTATTGTACTGAGTTCCCACATCAGGAAAACAGAACAAATACAAATAAACAACCTGATACTACACTTCAAACATCTAGAAAAAGAAGAGCAAGCCAAGCCCAAAGCCAAAAGAAGGGAGGAAATTTTAAACATCAGAGCAGAAATGAACGCAATAGAGACTAAGAAAATAATACAAAGAATCAATGAATCAATAAGTTGATAAGCCCCTAACCAACCTTATTTTAAAAAGGAAAGAAAAGACTCAAATTCATGCAATAAGGAATGAAAAAGGTGAAATCACTACCAACTCTATGGAAATACAGAAGATTATCAACACCTATTTTGAAAACCTCTACTCTCATAGGTTCGATAAAACAGAAGAAATGGAGAGATTCCTAAAAACATGTGAACTACCAAAGCTGGGTCAAGAAGATGCAAAACTGCTGAATAACCCAATTTCTATTAATGAAATTGAAAATGTAATTAAGTCCTTACCAACAAAGAAGAGCCCAGATTCACTGTGGAATTCTACAAGAAATACAAAGAAGACTTAATGCCGATGCTCCTCAAAGTCTTCAGTGAAATCAAAACGGAAACAATTCTTCCTAATTTATTCCTGAAAGCAAATATTACTCTAGCACCAAAACCTGAGAAAGACCCAACTAAAAAAGAGAACTACAGGCCAATCTCCCTAATGAACATAGATGCAAAAATTCTCAATAAAATATTGGCAAACAGGATGCAGCAAATAATCAAGAAGATTATACACCACAAACAAGTGGGATTCATCCCAAGCATGCAGGGATGGTTCACCATACATAAATCAATAAATGTAATCTACCATATTAATAAAGCCAAATGTAAGAATCACATGATCATTTCTATAGATGCAGGAAAAGCTTTTAATAAGGTCCAATGCTCATTCATGATAAGAACCTTACAGAGAATTGAAATAGATGGTCTTTACCTCAATGTGATAAAGGCCATCTACAAGAAACCAACAGCCAGCATTAACTTAAATGGCCAAAAACTGAAAGCCTTTAACCTAAAATCAGGCGCAAGACAAGATGTCCATTGTCACCACTCCTATTCAACATAGTACTGGAAATATTAGCCAGAGCAATTAGACAAGAGAGGGAAATAAAAGGAATAAAGATAGGAAAAGAGGAAGTTAAATTATCATTATTTCCAAATGACATGATACTCTACATAGAAGACCCCCAAAACTCCATTAAAAGACTCCTAGATATAATAAATAAATTCAGCAATGTAGCTGGATACAAAGTCAATACTCAAAAATCAATAGCATTCCTATACATTAACAACAAAATCTCTGAAAGAGAAATGAGAGAAGACACACCTTTCATGCTAGCATCCAAAAAAATGAAATACTTAGGAATTAATCTAATGAAAGAAGTCAAAGAGCTATACAGGGAAAATTATAATACCCTGAAAAAAGAAATTGAAGAGGACCTCAGAAAATGGAAAGACATCCCTTGATTATGGATAGGAAGAACAAATATTGTGAAAATGGCCATTCTCCCAAAACTGTTATACAGATTTAATGTAATCCCAATAAAAATATCACTAATATACCCCGTAGATCTAGAGAAATCATTTCTAAAATTCATCTGGAACCAGAAGAGACCTAGGATAGCAAAGGCAATTCTAAGCATCAAAGGCAAGGCAGGAGGCATCACAATCCCTGACTTGAAGTTATACTACAAAGCTGCTGTAATAAAATCAACATGGTACTGGAATAAAAATAAATCTAAAGATAAATGGGATAGATTAGAAGATACAAGCACAATTACAAACACACTCAACCACCTCATCTTTGATAAAGGGGCCAAATATGTTCACTGGAAGAACAATAGTCTCTTTAAAAAATTGTCCTGGAAAAACTGGCTATCCATATGCTGAAAACTAAAACTAGACCCATGCTTATCACCATGTGTCTAAACTAAATTCTAAATGGATCAAAGATCTAAATATTAAAACAGAAACACTAAATCTGTTGGAAGACAAAGTAGATAAAAATTTTGAAGATATAGGGTTTGGTAGAGAATTCATGAACAAGAACCAAACTGCATGGGAAATACTTCCCAGTATCAATACCTGCGATCACGTCTTATTAAAGAGTTTCTGCATGTCAAAAGAAATCTCCAGCATAGTGAAAAGGAAACCCACAAACTGGGAAAAAAATCTTAGCCAACTTTCCCTCAGACAAAGGACTTCTGTGTAGAACTTATAAAGAATTTTAAAAAATCAGATCCCCAAAATTCAAAGACCAAATCCAAAAATGGGTATCCGAGGTGATACACGGTTCTCAGATGAAGAAATATGAATGGCAAATAAATACATGAAAAAATGTTCATCATCATTAGTCATTAGAGAAATGCAAATTGAAACCACAATGAGATTACATCTCACTCTGGAAAGAATGGCCAGTATCAATGAAACTACCAGCAACTGCGGCGCCCTTTTCTGTCCATGCCGCGTCCTAGTCCATCCACGCCTTGTGACAATTGCTTCTCCAGGAAAAGGACACCGCATGTGGGAATTGGGCGCGGGGATCTTGAAATGTTTTGTACTGATAATTGTAATTTGTGTAGTTCACATGTGTATGTTTTTATGTAATGCTCAATATGAAGTCGAGGGTGGAGACTCCA